>PPNZ03000024.1:0-132196 GCA_003708355.3 Williopsis maclurae
TCCCCCCTTCCCCCCCCCCCCCCCCCCCATGTTATGTGTCACCCGTTTTATGATCATGATATATTACCCAAGAGTTTGTAGTCTTTTGCTCAGCCCCCCTTGGCCTTGGCCCCTTTACGTCATCGTTGAACTTATCCGAGAACCCTTGATTTTTGTTAAGGCACCCTCGAGGTGGGGGGTTACTCAGTTACTGTGAATGGACGGTGTATAGGCTCGTAATAGGTATAACCTCTTGGTGCCTCGTGTATCGTCTTGTACCATCACCTCTGAATCAGTTCCGGTGTGTTCCTCTCCCATTTACCACCCATCGTGGTGTCTGGGTTAGATATTCCCATATCAACGTTACGCACGATATTAATTGAGCCCTCTCTTTACGACAACACCCCACGCCACCGCAAAGCTGAATGGCCCTCAACACATCAAGCGTTGCCGGGATCATAGCGGGGCGCAACCCGCTGACGTACAGCCCCACAAACCCCATCACGCTGTTTTTGTTCCAGGCGGTGTTCATCATCTCGCTATGCCAAATTGTCCATCTGCCCTTGGGGTACATCCGCCAGCCTCGTGTCATTGCAGAGGTCATTGCCGGCATCCTGCTTGGACCCACCGTGATGGGCAGGATCCCAAATTTCACCGCAACGTGCTTCCCCTCGGACTCCGTGCCAGGGCTGACCCTCGTGGCCAACTTTGGTGTCATTCTGTTCCTGTTCATCGTTGGGCTGGAGGTTGACGTTGTGTTCATCAAGAAGAACTTGAAAATTGCCCTCACCGTTGGGCTGATCAACATGGCCATCCCCTTTGGGTTTGGCTGCTTGATAGCCATAGGGCTGTATGACGAGTATGGCCATCTCGACACACAGGTGAAGTTTACCACGTATATGGTGTTCGTCGCCGTTGCAATGTGCATCACGGCGTTCCCCGTCTTGGCACGTATCCTCACGGAGCTGCGACTGCTGCGTGAGCGTGTGGGCACCGTGGTGCTAGCCGCTGGGATCACCAACGATGTTATTGGGTGGATGCTGTTGGCTTTGTCCGTGACGTTGGCGAACGCAGGCTCGGGGATCACTACGCTTTACATTCTGCTTGTTACGCTTGGATGGGGTGTATTTGTCATCTTCCCCGGCCGGTGGTTCCTTGAGAAGGTCATTCTCAGACGTGACTTGAAGACTGGAACGCTTTCAAGGTTTGGAATCCTCATCATCTTGCTCATGGTGTTTGTCTCTTCGTTCTTCACGGACATCATCGGGGTGCATCCAATCTTTGGGGCGTTTTTGGTCGGACTGATCGTGCCTAGAGAGCATGGGTTTGTCATTGAGATCACGCACAAGATTGAAGACTTGGTGCACATTGTGCTCATTCCAATCTATTTTGCCCTTGCTGGGTTCAACGTGAATTTTGGTGAGTTGAACCATGGTATCGATTGGGCATATATCATTGCGTTGATTGTCATTGCCATCGTCACCAAAGTGGGTGGTGGGTTTATTGGCGCAAAGATCTCTGGTTATCTGTGGCGTGAGTCGCTTGCAGTGGGGGTGTTGATGTCATGCAAGGGAATCGTGGAGATTGTCGTGTTGACCGTTGGATTGAACGCTGGTATAATCAGCCATAAAGTGTTTTCGATGTTTGTGCTGATGACGCTTGTCTCGACATTTTTGACCACGCCATTGACCCTTTGGGTGTACCCTGTGAGCTATCGGGAGAAAGTTCAAAGGTATATGAAGGGAGAGATCGATTGGGATGGGAACGAGATTGAACGTACCGGTACGAAAACGTCTGAGCTAACGATGTACTCTGATTTCCGCTTTGACAAGTTGATCTATAACGTTGACGACTCTAGGGGAATTTTGTCATTGCTCAACTTTGCCGAGTTGTTCTACGAAAAAGATGGCCCAACGCTGGACGTTGTGCTGATGAAGGAGCTCACGGATCGTACTGGTGACTTGATCGGAGCGTCATCGAGTCAAGAATCGAGGAGAGACCCAGTGCTGGATATCTTGAAAAAAGTGTTTGAGTACAAATCTGTGCCCTACGTTGGAGATCTGCTGTATTTCGTGGCACAACACAAGACGGTGACGTACCTTGAGACGTCAGACAATGCGAACGACCTGATGGTGTACGCCGTTGAGGGCAACCAGGTGGATTGCAGGCTTGCAGACGATCTGATGCGGGAGATCATCCCGCAGATGGTGCTACTGGTGAAGAACTCGCTGGAGAAGGTGACCGAGCTGACGCTGCTTGTGGACCACAGCGAGGAGGTGAATGGGCTGGTGCTGTACCTGGCCAAGGCCATCCTGCACAACAAGGCGATAGCGAAGGTGAACGTGCTTGCCAACGGACAGGTTGCGGAGACGGTGGAGCTGTTCACGCAGTCGTTGAAGGCCAAGTGTCCCGTGGGCGAGGCGCGTGGCGGGCTAGTGATTGGCCCGTTGGACCTGGACACGGTGGTGCAGTTCTCCGAGGAGCTACAGGAACAGCACATGGATGCCCTGCTGGTGCGCCGCTCGCACTAGCTTCCTTCCATCCGTCGTGGCCCCCGTTGTCCTACAAGGTGTGTATATATATATATATACATAGTAACTGCCGATGTAATGTCCGAAGTCCCGATTTGTAAAAAGTCCGGACACCCATTTTCCCGGAACTCTCGCGCAGTTCCGACCGCAGTGGTTCGATTTTGAAAAAGTGAGCGAGGGGGGCGGCGGAGGGGAGTTCGGGTTCGAATATAAGCAGAGCGTTGCCAGTGAGGAAGTGGGTACGGAAGGGATAACAGAGAGGGAGAGGGAGAGAAACAGAAAGAGAAAGGCACACAATGGACTACATCACATTCAGCTCGACGCCCTCGGGCCGCGCAAAGGGTAAGACACACATCGTGATTGTCGGCGCTGGGATCATCGGCGTGTGCACCGCATACTACCTCACGCTCCACCCGGACTTCTCGCCCGAGACCCACCACATCACCGTCGTCGAGAGCAGGCGTGTCGCGGGCGGCGCGTCCGGTAAGGCGGGCGGGCTGCTCGCGCTGTGGGCGTTTCCGCAGCAGCTCGTGCCCTTGAGCTTCCGGCTGCACCAGGAGCTCAGCGACCAGTACAACGGCGCCCGGGAGTGGGGGTACCGCCGCCTCACCACAGTGAGCCTGGAGGGAAACCTCGAGCGCGCGCCCGAGGTGGACTCGGACTCATCCTCGCTCGAGAACGTCAATGTGAACGTGAACGTGGGGAAAGGGTGCAAGGACACCGCCAGCACGCCGAGCACCAGCCTGGAGTCGCTGGATGCGCATCCCTTGCAGAAGAGACGCACCGTGACAAAGAACTCCATCGAGCACCGCGACCTGCCCGGCGCTCCGCACCTCCCGGGAGACCTCAACTGGATCCGCGAGGGAGTCATCACCGAGTGGTCGCTCCTGGGTGGCACAGACTCCACCGCCCAGGTGCACCCGTACCGCTTCACCAACTTCCTACTGAAAAAGGCCATCGAGTCCGGCGCCGTGGAGCTCATCCTGGGCAAAGTGGAGTCGCTGCTGATGGATGACGACACTGGCGCGGTTCGTGGGCTGGAGTACACTCCAACGAGGTCTCCAGAGGACCGAGTGGAGATCCATGGAGAACAGGTGGTGCTCGCCATGGGACCCTGGACATCCAAAATCCTCCCTGACTGCCCCATCTCAGGACTGAGAGCACACTCGATCACAGTGGCGCCTCATCGCGGGATGGTGTCACCATATGCCATATTTACAGAGCTCAAAGTTGGCAGAGGACAATACGTCTCGCCGGAGATCTATGCACGTCAGGATGAGGTGTACGTTTGTGGCGAAGGGGACACCCTGGTGGACCTCCCGGAGACCACCGACGACGTGGAGGTGATCAAGGAGAAGTGCGACCAGCTGTTCCACTACGTGGGCAAACTGAGCCCGAACCTAGCGCGTGGACACATTTTGAAGCGCCAGGCATGCTATCTCCCCGTGCTGGACGTTCCATCCTCCTCGGGACCGCTCATTGGCGAGACAAACGTGGAGGGCCTCTATCTGGCCTCGGGCCACTCGTGTTGGGGCATCAACAATGCTCCAGGGACGGGGAAGCTCATGGCGGAACTATTACTCGAAGGTGAGATCAAGAGCGCAGACGTGAGTGCGCTCGACCCCAGTCTATACTTTGATGCTAGTGAATAAGGCCTTGTTGAATCGCCCCCGTATGCCGTGTTATATGGCGCGTAGGCATTTGTGTTCTTTGTCCGTACGCATCGAGGTGCCGTCTAAAGCCATCTTGTTGAAGCTTTTGGTGGAGGGCTACTAGCCATATCTATTACAAAGACACCCATCACGATTTACAAAGAGAGTAACTTGGCAGCATGCTCGTTGTAGCGATGGCCATGCACCTCGTTGCTATCAGCAACCTTTTGGATACGCTCAAACTCATCCTTGGTGAGCTCAACTTTGGCAAAGTTCTCGTCCACCCTTGCCTTACTCGATGAGGAAGGGATAGGGATGATATATGGATAATTCACACCGCTAATAACCTCACCACTGTGGTATTTCAACCAAGCGAGAGCCAACTGTGCCGGGGTGACGTTTTTTTCCTCTGCAATGGCCTTCAACTCTTCCACTATTGACAAGTTCTTCTGGATGTTCTCCTCGGAAAATCTCTCCAAATTATGACGGAAGTCACCTTCCGGGATGTCACTCTTACTCTTGATCTCTCCAGTGAGCAGCCCTCTAGACAGAGGTGAATAGGCAACAATAGGGATGTCCAAAAGGCTGGCAGCCTTGGCAACACCTTCAACCTCTCTGGTGAAGATGGAGAACTCAACCTCCACGGCAAGAGGTTTATGCTTCCCATTGGATAGCTTGACCAAAGTGTCGCCGTTCACCTCACTAAAAGTGAAGCCCTTGATCTTCCCCTGGTCAACGGCATCGTTGAGAGCTCTCAAAGTCACCTCGTATGGAATGGTTGGTGAGAGTCTCGCAGGCTCAAAGATGTCCAGGTCTGGGATGTACTGCAGCACGTTGTCAATGGACTTGAAGATGCCGTCATAATCAGTGGTGGGCGCGAATGTCTGTGGATTGATGGCACCTTTGATCGAGACGATCACGTTCTTTCTCTGGTCAGGGTACTCCTTGAAGAAGTCTCTGATGTAAACCAAGTTGATGTTATCAGCACCGTAGAACTCGCCACCGTTGAAGAAAGTTTTCTTCGGCTCATTGAGCTTAATCGCCTCCAACATGGCCCCAAAGGCGATGGACTTTTCCACAGGGTGGGGTCTCCACGTGAAATTCATGAGACCCAGGGCCTCTGCTGCGACGGTGTTTGGACTGAGCGTAAGTGACATTGATTCTCTCTGCTGCTTGCTAGCTGTTGCCTATGAGGCTCCTCTACCTCGGAAACGATGGGAATTGGGTATCCTTTTATACTCGTATTTAGATCCACCTGCTTCTCCCTTATTTCCGCCCCGACCGAATGGGGACATTTTCGCGCCAGGGGTAAAGAAACTGCTAAAGCCGGTCCAGTGCCCTGGCGAAGTTACAACTTGCAATTTGGATTTATAAGCGTACAGTACGGCCTGCCGGTCACGACACTTTGTGGTATTCATGAATCATTGCACCATCAGATGCTCAGCTATAGGAATCCAGCGTGGCCGCCTGACTTTCTGTACTGAAGGCGAGACCACATTGGAGTGGTGAACTAATATGGCATCTGTGTGCCCAAAAAGTCACAGCTCCAACTTGCGATGAGTACAGCGATACCAAGTAACAAGACCAGGACACCATGGTTGCAGGGTGTAAGTAATTACGGCAAGTCTCTCGGAGATCGCCGTAGAACTCGTTTTAAGACCTCCCAAATTAAAGACTAAGTGAACATTGGGAATTGAATGCCAGTCTGGCATCCCATCGAACCTTTCTTAGAGCGTAGACAAGAACTCGCCGTGCCATCTGTTATCTCAACGGGCAAGCGAGGGCTAAGTAGAAGAGGGAAGAATAATTTAGCCCATTGGCAGATAACGTTCACTCATCTTATACCACCACCACAAGCACCAGAAGAACGATCAATGCCACAATCAACAAACCAATGCAGCAATTACTCGCACTCTCGCTATTCGTTCTAATCACATGCTCAACCCGTTTCAACCCTCTACCGACTCTGCCCGTGATCCTGTCCAAGTCGCCCTCGAGCTCCTCCACGATAAAAGCCTGCTCCTCTAGTTCAGACCCCATCATTCTCGCCTGCGCATTGATGGTTTGCATCGACGCATATACACCATCTAGATGTCCATCTTGCTCGCGCAGCATCTCTTGCTGTTGCGCCTGTGTGAACTGTTCGACTTCTCGCTGGTCTCCAAATCGCGTGAAGGGTGATGTCGTCGTACTCGTCTTCTTCTGCCCCCATTGCGTCTCTAGCTTCTCGTAGTCCAATTCAAGAACACCCACTATACGTTCACGGTCACGGATCGTCTCGGCACTGATCTTGAAGAACTCTGGGTCCGCTTTACTAGACTCGATAGACTCCTTTAGATCCTCCAGCGTCTCTCGTAACTCCTGCAATCCATTCTTGAAGTCCTCTGCAGTGTCCTCTGTAAAATTCGAACTGAGCAGAGAGCTGAGGGTCTTTTGCTGTGTCTGTGCATCATGCAGGACTTCGACGAATGGGTCCATTTGTATTTATAGATTTGTAGTGTTTGTTTGTCTGCAAACGTTTTAAATCAAACAATTTGTTGATGAACTACTTCAAAACATCGCTCCTTCTCGCCAGCAGACAACAGAAATCCCAATGGACTCCACAGAATCAGAAGATCAGACACCCACACGTGATTTCCAAGTGCCACCGGGAGCACTGAACACTGGTGCGCCAACGCGTCAATGGCTCAATGAACACGTCACCCCCACGCTCCTCGAAGGAATGAGACTCATTGCACAGGAGAAACCGGAGGATCCACTCAAGTGCCTTGGGGAATTCCTCATTTCCAGACGCACTACAGCCAATAACGGCGCTTCGCCCACTATCAACAACTCAAATTAAGTACGCATCCATTTGAAAGAATACACACTACTTCATTCGATTGAATGCCGCTGCCGCAGCTCCTCCGGCGAATTTCTTGTTCTGTTGCTGAACCTCCTTTGCCGTCTGTGGTCTGGGGGAGCTCTTGGGCTTTGATTTATCCTTCAAGATCTGTTTCGTCTTCATAAGTGCATCGATCCATGTCAGTTCATCACCAATAGTTTCCAATCCAGAGACACTTTTCAACAATGGTGATAGAAAGATCAGTCTGTCACGATAGGACATGTCAAGGATCAAATACCCTGAATGATCACTCTCGTCAAATTCATAATCATACATTGCAAACTTCTTATCTGTGAGATCAATGACAAGATCAACAACAGTTTGTAGTTTACCTTGTTGAAATAGAACCAGCCTTCCATAATCAGTGATTGCCAATCCATAGATCCTTAAACCATCCAGCAAAACGTTCTCATTCTTTTTGATGATTTTATGGATCTTGAGATCATCCAACCCGCCAGCCGCTTCGAGTTTCCCCACACATGCTGAGTACCGTAACTCAGAGAGGTGGATATAGTCCAGCTTGATCATTGTCTCATCAGATTTCAGCCTCAATGCAAGATCAGTGGCGTCTTCTGAAGTGACACTTGGAAGCGGCAGCTTTGGTGCCCGTCCATGTGCCGATGGCGTGCGGTTTGTAACCGGGTTGGTGTTGGTATTGGTGTTGGCAGCGGCCTGTGGCCTTGGTGTTTGTGCCTTGACTGGTGCCTTGACATGGGTGGGAAGTTTGGGGATTGGCAGCTGCGGCTGTGATCCTGTGGTCTTTGGTGATGGTTTGGTATGAAGTGCTCCCTGTGATGATAACGGTGGCGACAACGGACTCAACGGCTCCACCAATTTTGGTTTTGCAGGCTTCTTTGCTTGATTTGACACCGGTGGGTTCTTGATCGGGTTTACTGGTTTGCCTGAAGCCAAAGGTTGAACAGCTGATGGCACCTGTCTGATCTCCCTTGTGACCAGTAAAGGAGGTGCCAGAGACTTTGGTATTGGCTGCCGTGGTGAAACATTCGGCACTGGTTCAGATGGTGAAACCTTCGGCAGTGGCTGGGGCTTTATAGCCTTCACAATTGGCTGTGGTGGTTGGGCAACCCTCGGGACAGGTTGTGTAATTTTGCGCACATGTTGTACAGGAGCTCGTTGAAATTGTTGCACACGTTGAGCTTGTGTTTGTTCGAAAGTCTTCTGTACAGGTTGTACATTTGTATGGCCATTTTGAGCTTGAACTTTCGCTGCCAGTGACATCCCGCCGTCCACAGTTTGTCTGTCACTGTCAGCTGACACAGGCGTTGCTGGTTGGTGTAATGGAGGCTTTGTAAACGCTCTATTTTGTAAGCCACCGTATACCCCGTCATGGCGTATTTGGTTTATGGTATTGTTCAGCAATTGCTTCTTCACGGTACCCACAGGTCTTTTGCCCAACCTCAACTGAGAGAACTGTGCCACACCTTGGTTAATCTGTTCATACTGTGCATTGTATGGTTCCATCCGTGGCGGGGAAACTCCCCAAATCTGCTGCTTGTTTTCCCATTGTAATTGTTTGAACCACGGGTGGTGTTGGATTCCTCGCATTGTGAGTCTCACGTTTGGATCAAGCTGTAGCAGCTTTCCGACAAGGTCCTTCACGAGTTCGGGAATGAAGAAGTTCGGCCATCTGTAGTCCAGACTGACAATTTTTTCGAAAGTAGAGTATTCTGTACTACCCTTAAAAGGTGGTAGACCAACGATAAGCTGGTAAAGAATACACCCCAACGCCCATATATCGGATTCAACTCCACATTTGTTATCCTTCAACAGCTCTGGAGAGACATATTCCGCTGTTCCAACGAACGACGACGTGTGCTCTTCGTTATCCACGTGATCCAGCAGTTTGGCAGCACCAAAATCAGTAAGCATGAGCTTCATGTCATTATTGACCAATATGTTCTCAGGCTTCAAGTCCCTATGTATGACACCCTTGGAGTGCATGAACTGTACTGCATCAATAATCTGTGACATGTAATACCTCGAGCATTGCTCGCTCAGTGAGCCATATTTCCTGATCAAAGTTAAGAGCTCCCCGAACTCGGCAAGATCAATGACAAAATAGAGTGAGTTATCATCCTGGAACGTGTAGTAAAGAGTGACAATCCCCGGGTGTTTCCCCAATCTGTTTAGCGTGGACTTTTCAATGTTGACATACTTGATCTTCTTCTCCTTGACAATGTGCTTCTTGGAGAGTATCTTGATTGCATACACTTTCCTGCTTTGTACGTCCACAGCTTTGAACACCTGGGAGTAGGAGCCCTCGCCGAGACGACTACCGAACTGGAAGTCTTCGACGCCCTTCCTGTGGGCCATTCCTGCCTTCCCGAGCACCGAGGGTGAATCCTGACTGTCAGGTTTCGGGGTCTTTTGGTCGGTGTTGTTTTGAATGTAGGTGACGTTTTCTGTGTGGCCCGGTCACCAAACGATCACAATAGCATTTCAATGTTCGAGCCCATGGAGGGTGATGCTGGAGGGATTTAGGTAGGCAGTTGCGCAATCTATGATTCTATCGACCCTCCCACTAGGTGTACATCAGACACTAGTCCGATCGAGCCATATGCAGGGTTTTTTTTGGAATTGGGGACTATTGAGGATCATAATCAGCCAACTCTCTAGCATCATTGGATTCGCTTCTATGAACGGTTGAGCTGCCGGTTGATTGAATATCAGTAGTACGTCTCTGTTCCATAGGCTATGGCCATAGTCTCTGAGCATCTAAAAGCTTTACCGGAACCAACATCGTTCAGATTTTCAGGCTACAACCTTTGATGATGAAATATGCACCATGGCGCTGGGCTAACAGAACCTTTCACAGTCATCCAATTGCACACCTATCAATACGCTTACGCTTACTCCTTCTCATTGGTATCGTTAAGCAGAAGCTATACTCATTTAAACTTTTGATTTCCCCACATCTCGGCCGGATGATGACAAACTGTGGCAGTATTAACCAATGGGGTTGAAGGTTGCTTGTGTGAGCAAATATATATAAAGTGCTGTGGCCATCCAATGGACCCTCACAAATAGACATCAGCCTGACTTCAGAAATGCCGGGCAAAGTTACTCTCCCACAGCTTGATTACGCATACGATGCCCTAGAGCCATACATCTCAGGTAAAATCAACGAGATCCATCATAAGAATCATCATCAAACATATGTCAATGGATACAATGCAGCTATCGAGCAGCAACAAGAGGCACAGAAGAACTTGGATGTGTTCAAGACAATTGAATTGCAACAGGCTATCAAGTTCCATGGTGGAGGCGTGAGAAACCATAACATCTTTTGGAAGTCTTTGGCTCCTGTGTCACAAGGAGGGGGCAAATTCACCGATGGGCCATTCGCTAAAGCTGTCAAGGAAGAGTACGGTTCATTTGACAAGTTGATCGCTTTGACCAACACCAAGCTGGCTAGTATTCAAGGCTCAGGATGGGCATGGATTGTCAAGAACAATGATAACCACTCCATTGAAGTTGTCACCACAGCAAACCAGGACACGGTGGGTAGTGAATTTACCCCTCTCATTGCAATTGATGCCTGGGAACATGCCTATTACTTGCAGTACCAGAACGTGAAGGTGGACTACTTCAAGGCCATCTGGCACGTGATCAACTGGGCAGAGGCTGAGAAGAGATATGGCAATTGATGTTGATGTTGTCCCTTTGCGGGTTTTGCACGAATTGTAGTCTGCGTTATAGCTTCATCATTGCGTCAAAGCAAGGTTTTGCTTGCGTCTCTTTCGCCACTGTTCATCTTTTGTTCTCACTCTTCTTTACAGCAACACTGTCAACACCACCACTATGGACTTTTGGCTTGGACCAAATGAAGACAGATGCAATGTAAGTGCCCACTGCTGCCCAGGCAATCACCAAGAGAAATAGAGGCAACTTTATGGCCCATTCTGGTCTTGGGAAGCATCTGTGGACCGAGTCGGCCTCGATGAAGGGCTTTTTGCGTTTGTCAGTTCGAGAAGGTCAATCAAGCTGGGAGAAGGAAATCACTAACAAGTACCCATATCCATACGGTATAGTAAAGGAATGCAAAGGTCACAATCACCAGCATTGCTTCCCCGAAGCCCCCTTATAAACGTGCTGTATGCTGTTCGTAAACTGTGGCAATCAACCAATGAGATTTGTCAACGGATCTTCGCAAGGATCATATATAAAAAGTGAAATGTCCCGCCCCTTCTCGCTTCCGAACAGCTCAACCCCACACACTTTGCAATGCTTGCCCTTCGTCAATTCCGCACACAGGCCTTTAGAGCACCAATGCTGGCCAGATCCAAGGTTACCTTGCCAGACTTGGACTTCGACTACGGTGCCTTGGAACCATTCATCTCTGGTCAGATCAACGAGCTCCACCACAAGAAACATCATCAGACCTATGTAAACGGATACAACGCCGCGATTGAGCAGCACGCGGAGGCCGAATCCACTGGTAATGTCCTCAAGACCATTGAGTTGCAGAAGGCTATTAACTTCCATGGTGGTGGTTTCAGAAACCACAACCTCTTCTGGAAGAACTTGGCTCCAACCAGCAACGGTGGCGGTGAACTCCCAACCGGTGCCCTTGCCCAGGCTGTTAAGCAGGAGTATGGCTCTTTTGACAAGCTCATCTCCCTCACCAATGCCAGTCTTGCAGGAATCCAAGGTTCCGGATGGAGTTGGATCGTCAAGAACAATGAGAACGGCGCCATTGAAATCGTTACTACCGCCAACCAGGACACTGTTGGTGCCAAGTACACTCCATTGTTGGCTATCGATGCCTGGGAGCACGCTTACTACCTTCAGTACCAGAACGTGAAGGTGGACTACTTCTCCGCCATTTGGAACGTTATCAACTGGGCCGAGGCTGAGAAGAGATACACCGCTTGAGTACCTGTCAAGTTTAAGCCGGAACCAATTGAATATTCTATGATATTACTCACCGTAGTGGGCAGCCTGATAGTCTCCTCTCTTACGGGGCAAGCCTATTTTTCATTCCCAGCTAATCTGCGGCCTGTGGCCATTAGACATTGATAGAATGCGGGTTGATCGCGCGCGATCAAAACTTTTCGAACTCATCTCACTCGCTTCCTCGACGAACAGCAGGAGAAATGTCAGAGCTTCACGAGCTGTGCCAGTTGAGCGTGCGCCCCGTCGATGGTACATATCTGGAGAAGCTTCAGTACTATCTTTCAAACGGTATTCCTTCTACGTATACAGTGGAAGAATGCAGGAATTACCTGGCTGGGAAAGAGGATGATGAGGAATTGGAATCCACCACGACTCCTCTCCATCTGATCTGTCGTTCGATCCCTGCTGATATCACTGAGGCGGAGTCGATGGTTGTACTATCTCTCATTGAGGAGTTGTTCAGTTGGGGTGCTGGTTGGAGTCTTATTGACGACGAAGACCAGACACCAGGCGATGTTTTGTTCCATAAAGGGCTTCAAGACACAGATTTCTATCGCGCCATTGTTGATGCTGGTGTTCGTGCTGAGCTTGTCTTGAGAAAAATCGATGAGGATATCGAATTTCTGAGTGATGACGATGAGCAGCATATTGATGATGATGATGCACCAGGTGATAAACCTGAGCTGTCTGAAGAGGAATTGGAGAAGCAGAGGCAACAACAAGAAAGATTTGAGCAGATCAAGAAGGAGCTCGTTGAGGACCCGGCCAACACCCAATCCACTTACTTGAAGACAAGGCTAGAGTATAAGGATGGTGCCTTGGTCACCAAGGACAACAAAGATGGTGTGATGATGGATTGGGAGTATGATCTTATGAGAGCTGGATGTGATACAATCTTCAAATCTGTGGATGAGTTCAAACAAGATCCATCGGCGTTTGATGCTGATGATTTTGAAACCATTAACGTGCTGAACATTGGATTTGGAATGGGTATCATTGACGGTATGATCCAGGAGAAGAATCCAACAACGCATTACATCTGCGAGGCTCATCCAGATGTCATTGCCAAATTGCACAAGGATGGATGGTTTGAGAAGCCAAATGTGAAAGTCCTTGAGGGGAGATGGCAGGACACCCTTCCTGAATTGTTGAATGAGGGAGTTTTCTTCAATGGTATCTACTACGACACATATTCAGAGCACTATACTGACATGCTGGATCTGTACGATCTTATTGTTGGTCTGCTGAAACCAACTGGAATCTTCTCCTTCTTCAATGGACTTGGTGCTGACAGACAAGTCACGTACGACGTTTACAAGAAGATTGTGGAGATTGACATGGCCAACTATGGGATGCAAGTGACATATACAGATCTTGCAACGCCGAGAGGCACTGCCGAGGAGTATGATACGAGTGATGAGAGCGAATGGACCGGGATCAAGCGGGCGTACTGGCGATGCAAGACGTATTACCACCCAGAGATCCGGTTCCAGGACTGAGTGTGAATGTGTGGTCGTTGGAAAGTTCCAACAATCCTTGTAACTCGCGTGCAACAACCCTCTGCGAGACGATTTTGTGATGAATTGTACCTGACAACGGGATCGGACACGTTTGAGGCTGCAAAGTGCATGGACCCCAAATCTCCAAGAACTCCTTTAGAAGGTCGTTACATATGTAATAGTTCACGTGGACGGAACGAATGTAAACCTGCATTTGATTAACATACGTGAGGAAACGCAGAATGTCATAGAGCCCGAATACTGGTGACGCGTCTCCAGCTGGCTTCACTAGAAGCTCGGTAGTGCCACAAAGCAGCACGGTGAATGTCACCTTGTCATAAATACGCTGCATCAGAATCGTACCGATCTCCCTATTAACTAGCGCCAAGCTGACGGCGTCCCGGACGCTGAGTTGGCGCAGCACAAGTCCCATGACCTCGATCGGCATGCGCTGTAACATTTGCGGTCTGGGGTTGCTGCTGCCAAGCAGCCATGCAAGCCAATCGGATAAAATTCCTGTCCAGAGATCGGGCAACTTCCCCTTTCTGACACAAAGACGCCTGTCCGAATGCAGAGAGCAAACGTGCGCCAGTGAATGTGGCGCCTACCGACCAGATAGCAATCGCTGTGGCTCTAACCAGAAATTATTTCCTAAGTAATTACACTGGTTGTTCTATAAGGCGATCCTCCCATGTGCCTCAACGCGCTATCTTGAAGTTTGCTCTTCCCCTCCATGGCCAATGTGGTTGTTTCCAAAGTTAGATCGTAAAAGCTTTAGTGGCGCTCTACGTGGCGTGTTGTTCGGCTCCCTTTCTTTGGGTTCAGGCCTCGTCGCCTTATCAGTTAAGTGTCTGAATGAAAGAATGTGTGACAAAAAAGTTTGTAGATGATCCCCAGTTCAGATGTAGTACATCCTCCCCTTCTTCATCTTGAGATAGTATTCGGCCTGAGATTTGATAGCCTCAAATCCAAACCGGTCCAACTTGCTCGCCCCATACCGTCGTCGTTGGTGGAGAAAGCGTACCACCTCGATCAGATTGCTCCGTTTAGCGTATTCCGCTAACGAGTGCAGGGGTGTGCCATATGTCCAGGTGTGCCCAGAGACTATAAAAAGTAGCCCATTCCTCCCCACAGGTGCTTCGACGCCCCTTTTCTTCTCCTTTTACGATCCAGATACACTATACACTAAATGCAGTTCTCCACCCTCGCTCTTGCCGCCCTCGCCTCTGTTGCCCAGGCACAGAACGCTTCCAACAGCTCGTCCATTTCTAGTGGGTTCGCTAACTCCAACGTGATCTCCACCGGTGTTGTTGCTGCTGCCGTTGCCGGTGTCGCTGCCATGCTCATATAAGTTACCTTTCAAATGTGTATTCTTTATATTCATTGTGATGTAGTCTTTCTACATTATGCCCACATCCTCTTGGGCACACTGCAACGACCACCTCCATAAGAGAGCTGCCTAACCGAAGCCATGTGTGTGTCACTACAAGACATTTGCTGGTACATACATTACATCGTAAATTAAATCCACCCAAATCCCAAATATCCCCTTAAGCATAATACTCCTGACTCATCATTGGACGGAACGAGAGCGTCTGCTCCACATCCAGCGAGAAATCATCATTGTTGTCATAATCCAGTTGCAGCTGCTGCACCACCGGTGCACGGTGCAAGTCACCAGCAAATTTGATCGAGTCATGTACATGACCCAGCTGATGATGTGCCAATGGTTGGTGTGCCGCTGTCGGCGATCCACTCACGGATGGAGAGTCATTGGTATTTGAACTCACGGGGCTGATGTTTTGCCCTGGATTTGGATATTCATAGTTCTTGCGACGTGAATTCTTTACACGAGCAGTGTAGCCCTCTGGAAGACCTTCACAATCTCCATTCTCGATATGTTTCTCAACCCACTCCTCGTTCGATTCGTATGGCTTATTACAAAGCCCACACTTCCCACTCTTCGAAGATCTCTCTTGTGATCTAGTCCCCGGTGGATACTTGAAATGACGCGCTTTCAAATGGGTTTTGTAAGTGTCACGTCTTGAAAAGCCTCCTGTTGGATGACACTTGGAATCGCTGCGGTTCTCGTAGAAGGGACATTCATACGCCTTTGTTAAAGCGTGCTTTTTAACGTGCCGCGTTAGGTAGCCACGAATCCGGAATTCTGCCCCACAGTATTCACAGTTGTAAACTTTGTTCCCCTTGCCCTTATCGCTTCCACTGTCTTCTTCATCGTCAAATGAATCTTCGGTCTTGGTGGCAATATCGAAAAACTCTGGGTTAGGCAAATCGGTGCCATGAGGAGACTCCACATCAGAATCAAAGTACTTCTTGTGCGTATGCTGCATGTTCAGGGGAGAAGGCGAATCCTTGACAAACTCAGAATCCAGAGGTGAAAACGTTTGTCCGATCGTTCCGGTGGTCATGAATGGCGATGTAAGGATGGAAAAGGCTTGCGAGGAGGCCCTGGAGTTGTCCTGTAGTTTCCAACTAATAGAGCCATCCTCGTTTTCAACTTTCACTAGAGACTCATTCCCGCTTGTAGAACAGGCAACGGCACTTGTGGATTTCATGTCATTTTGGACATCAATATGCGATGGGAAGAGGCCTTTTGGCTGTGGGTCTTTGACTTGTTTGTTCTCCTTTTCCACCGGATGTGCTGTGAGATGGGATGCAAGTTGTCTCAGATATTGGACAAATCCAGCAAGCAGAGTGCTTACGCGCCACTCATCTTCGTGGTGCAACTTGGCGAGACTCAGCATCGTGGGGAGTAGTGTGCTCACTGTGTTGTTTGGCTTGTGCTATCTAGTTGTGTTGTCTAGGTGTGCTCGGCTCTCTCCTTAAAGTTCTCTTGAGACGGCTTTGGTCCGTTTGTTATGAGTTCAGGGGGTAACAGGGGTTGTCGAACGACCGAATTTTCGAAAGAAAAAAATATGGCGCGGGCGCGAGGCTCCGATTCTTGCCAAAAAAAGAAAGAAATCGATAGCGGGGTCTGGAGAGACTCGGGAATTCCCGCATTTCTCTGTACATCTTGGATTTCCAGTCTTGAAATCTGAAGAAAAGATCTGAAACATCCGGACACACAAGGAAATGGCGAGTCCATTCCAGACCCAGTTGGGGGTGTCGCTGAGAAACGAGGGACCACATAATGCAGCTTCCGCATTCCCGGACGCGCGGCTCCTGAGGGCAGTGCAGGAAAAAAAAAGCACACAGACAAGGTAACAAGCAGACAGAGAGGCGAAAGAGGGCACTACATGTATCTGTTTAGGAGCTATTGGGGGCAACTCCCGTATCTCAGGTCACTCTTTGGCCGAGGAGTGCTCGCCTAGCATTTCCCCATTCCAATGAGGGGAGCCCATCACACACTTGTCCCGCACAAACTTTTGTCTCAACGGTTTTTGGTGCCTCGGTATGCTTGTCTTTTCAGTCCCAAGTCCCAAGACGCGTGCCATCCCGATTGTCTTCTAGATTTGGGTATTTCCCATTAGGGCCATACTTGACTTTTTCCACCTAGATGGACGCCTAGATTAGTAATATGCAGGCGAATCTAACTTTTTGCAGGTACTTTTACTGCTATGACAACAGTAATTTCTGGTGTAACGAACGCAATCCGTGCTTCAAAGCTAACGATGAGTCTAGTGTGCTTGTCACTCATCGTTACGCATTGAGTACCGTATCGTGCAGAGAAGAAGGGTGAGCAAAAGAACAGAGGATTACAAGAATGTGATGGACGTATTATTTGGGCGGCACATAGTTGTCGTCGCAGCCGCATTTGTATACTAGGATAACCACAGCCCACAGTCCTGGTAGAGCCGTTTGTCAAACGTTGCCCAGTTCAAATTCGGTTATTTTGCTTGCGGCCAATTGGTCTTCCTGTTCACGTCTCTTCTCGGAGTATCTGTAGACATTGTACCAGACAACATCCACAATAGTGATGACCAGTCCAACCATATTCATCGGAGTAAGCTTGTCATGGAAGATAAATGTTGATGCAACGATAGTGAGTAGCTCTTTCAATATACCAGCAACACTGAGAGTGATGACTTGTGCTCTCTGTAAGATGCCAAATTCAAACATCGTCATGAAAAAGACAAGAAATCCAGGAAACAGCAATAAAGCTATGGAGTTGACAGCTCCCTTCTGTTCCCAAATTTCAGCATGAAGAAAGTTCCCAAACCCTTCAACGCCACATCCGACGATAAAAAGCGCTAAGAACATGGCCGGGCTCAATTGATAAATCGTGTAGATCGGGTTCACTCTCTTTTTGGTGCCTTCCAGCGCCACCTGTAATCCCTTGCTTTGATTCTTATGGAGAAGCAGTTGTGTAAACACCCATCTAACACCACTCATACATGAACTGAGCAATACGAGAAAGAAGCCCAACATGAACGATGAGTCACTGGCATCTTTTGACCCAGTCTTGTTTGTGTCAACCATTAGCATCACACCGGCGCTCATCAACAATACTATTCCAAGCAGATTGAATGAGAACTTCTCCAGTCTGGTGATGACGCCAAATAAAAGTACAAAGGCGATTGAAGAAGACTTCACCATTGTGTAAGTCGTCAAAGAAATGTATCTGAAACTGACATTACCGGCACCAATATCACCAGCACTGGCGAGCGAACATGGTAGGATGTTTTTCATGTAAAAGGCTACCCCTTGTTGCTCCTCATTATGACGAGGCCTGAGCGAAGGCTTCACCGTGATTGCAAGCAGCGACAAAAGAGATAACAAAAGCTGATGAAATGATGTTATCAGGATCGGGAAGGGAAAGTTGAGTTGAGATTTGTCAAACATCCATTTGTTGTAGAGTGATATTGTTAACGAAAAGACATACCACCCGCAAATGCATCCAATGATCTGTAACGTTGTTTCCGTAATATATGGTGCCACTGCAGGTTTATCGTCAGAGATTGCAAATTCCGACGATGATGACAGCAGAGGATGCGAATCAAGTTGAAGGTCTTCCGGTAGCGGTAGCGCAGACGACCTCCTATGGATATCAGTTTGGGATGAGTTCAACTTCAGCGTTGATGTCTGATCCATCGTCTCTATTCTCTATACCAACTCGTTTACCACTTCTATCACGCCAGGCCGTGCGTATCAGTACCTCTTCGGCTTCCAATTATCTTAGTATAAAGAGAGACACGAACAGCTCTATCAACGGTAAACGAGAGTGGGTCCTACTAATGCCTAAACAAAATCGAATCGTGTTTGAATCCCGGGAACGTCACGTGACGTCACGTGACGTTCGGAGAAAGCCTGGCCCGGCGGAAGGCCTCGCGGGCTGTCATATTTGGCGCACTTTAAACCATTGGCTTGTTCTTGTCGCCGAGTGTTAGTCACATTGCTATGCAGTTAACAGGTCTCCAGCTTGGGAGATACCAGAATATGAGCCAATAGGGCCGTAGGCGAGCTTTTCCAACATGACGTCTCTCATTTGCCAACGCCCGACGCCTGCACAGTTTTAGCCTTACTACATCTTAAGCCTTCTTTCCAGCCAATAACGAGACGGGGTTTGGTAAGCCCACTGACGTACTACTGAGCCAAGTCACAATGCAGAACGAATAGGGTCAAGACAAGCCCATCACCGGCTGCACCCTGTCTTTGAGCCTTAGTTGGGTACCATCACGGACCATTCGATGACTAAGTAGACGGTAGTGCAGGCCACCAACGGGCTCTGGATCTTTTAGGGCCCCAAACCCCAGTTCACCGGCGCGCTCAGCTGAGCCGAATTGACAAAAAAAAAAAAAAAGTCCCAAATGACCAGTGCCTGTCTCGGGATTATAATAAAGCTTCAAAAAGTTCTTCAACGGTTTCTCCCTCGATCTGCAAACCACCAAAAAATGGAAGCGCTCGCACGCCAGACGCACAAGTTGTGTCCTTACTTCAAACACGCCTCGGCCCAATCCATCCATGGCTTGGACGGCCCTGCGCTCTCAAACACCGCTGCGAGATGCCCAGTCATGGGGCCAGCCATAGAGCAGAAGCGTTCTTATGTCTCTTCCTCGAAGCGTGCAGCCGCCCAAGTCGCCACTGCTGAGGTTGCGGAGCCTGATTTCCACCCTGTGGACCATTCTTCAAACGAGCAGTCTTTTGATTATCAAGGTTTGTTCGAAGGTGAGGTTGACAAGAAGAGATCGGACAACTCGTACAGATTCTTCAACAACATCAACAGACTTGCCAAGCAGTTCCCGCTCGCACACCGTGCCGTTGAGGAAGATAAAGTCACCGTTTGGTGTTCTAACGACTACCTCGCCATGTCAAAGAACCAACGAGTTATCGATGCCATGACAAAAACTTTAGACAAGTATGGTGCCGGTGCCGGTGGCACCCGTAACATTGCCGGACATAACAAGCACGCTATCATCCTTGAGTCTGAGCTTGCCGCTCTTCATAAGAAAGAGGCAGCATTGGTGTTCTCATCATGTTACGTTGCCAATGACGCTGTGCTATCCTTGTTGGGCCAGAAGATGAAAGACTTGGTGATCTTTTCCGATGAGATGAATCATGCCTCAATGATTGTCGGTATTCAGCACTCCAATGCTAAGAAAGAGATTTTCAAGCATAACGACTTGGAAGATTTGGAGCGTCGGTTGGCGAAGTATCCAAAGAGCTTGCCAAAATTGATCGCTTTTGAATCTGTGTACTCCATGTCCGGATCCGTTTCAGACATCCCAAAGATTTGTGATTTGGCTGATAAGTATGGATGTATGACATTCCTCGATGAGGTCCATTCTGTCGGTCTTTATGGCCCACATGGTGGTGGTGTCGCGGAGCACTACGATTTTGAAGCTCATAGGGCCTCTGGTATCCGTTCTCCAAACTTCAAGACTACAATGGACCGTGTTGACTTCATCACAGGTACTCTGGGTAAGTCTTTCGGTACTGTTGGTGGCTATGTTGCTGCCAATAAGACCGTTGTCGACTGGTTGCGGTCATATTCTCCAGGCTTCATCTTTACCACGTCTCTCCCACCTGCGATCATGGCCGGTGCTGCAGAGGCCGTTCGCTATCAGAGATCATACCTGAAGGACAGACAGCTGCAGCAGGTGCACACGACTTATGTTAAGGATCAACTTGCCTCTATCGGTGTTCCTGTCATGCCAAATCCTTCTCACATCGTCCCGATTATCATCGGCGATGCCGCCAAGGCCAAGGCTGCCTCGGACTTGTTGATGGATAAGCACAAAATCTATGTGCAGGCGATCAACTTCCCAACTGTGGCCCGTGGTGAGGAGAGACTTCGTGTGACCCCAACCCCGGGACATCACAATGAGCTGTCTGACGTCTTGATCAGCGCCATTGAAGACGTTTATCAGACACTGAACCTACCAAGGGTCACTGACTTGGAGGCTCGTGGTGGGTTGTGCAATGTTGGCGTTGAAGGTTATGTTAACGAGCCAAACATGTGGACTGAGAAACAACTTTCTTATACTCAAAAGGACCTGAACGAGAACGTGTTCGATCCTGTTATTGAGGAGCTGGAAGTTTCATCCGGTACCAAAGCTTGATTCATCTTGATATGAATTGAATCACTGGGTGCTGGAGACTTTCTGCATATTGAAAGTTCCACCCTTTTATATCTTCTTCATACATAAGCACCAGTGTCTATTTACAATAGTGTAGTTCAAGTCTACAATGAATTGTTCAAAGAGTGAATAGTTAGGTCAGACAATATAAAAACATCAAGTTTTCAGCCATAGAGTATAACTTGTCTTGCGCTCAGAAGTTAGCTGCTGCTGCTGCTTTGTTCTTCAAGATATCGCTCTTGAGGTCCTCAACATCCACATTATGGAGAGAGCCAGTCTGTGGCTTGGTGTCTGGCACCGATGGAAATTCAGTGGTTGAAGGAACAGTGGAGGAGAAGTCGCTTGAAGGAGACACGTTGATACCAGAGGCGGTGGCGCTGGCAGTGGAGGACTCGACTGGGTGAGATTCAACGGTGCTTCCAGCGGTTCTGACCTGGTACTTCTCCTTGACGAACTTAGAGACAGGTCCAAGCTTCTCATCAACCTGCTTGATGTATGGAGCAGCCTTCTCCTGAGCAACCTTGCTGTACTCAGATGCCTTCTCACGAGCAACGGCAGAGTACTCCTTTACAGCAGCATCAATCTCCTTCTTGTTGTTTTCGTACACGGCTGGGACGGTGAATCCGAGAACAGTTCCAGTGACAATGAGAGTGTAGAGAGAGGCCCAAGACGTGATCTTGAAGAGAATGTAAGAGAGAACACCGACCTTCAAGGTCTCTTCAATGTTGGCAGCATAGACAATCTTCTGGACAGCGTCCTCGATATGTGGCAGTTTCTGCTGAATGGATTCCAAAATTTTGGTACCTTTAGTAGAAATGACTTGGCTGTATGCTGGTCTGAAACGGGTCACAAGACCTGTACCAGTGACCAATTTGCCAGCGTACTCTGCCGCGGCGGCAGCGATCAGGGCAACGGAGACGATATGGAAGTAAAGATTGAGCAAGTTCACAGACTTGAACAGGATCAGGGCACCAACAATGGCACCAAACACCTTTCCGGTCTTCACTGGATCCTTCCAGGTCAGGAGAGGAGGGAATATTCCCTTAGGGGCTGCGGCAGTGGCAGGAGGAGCAGTGGCGGCTGACATTATATCTGTGTATCAGGGTTGAAGAATGCAAAGCAGTGGATTGATCAATTGGTGAGATATCCCCTTGATTGTTTGCCACTTGCGGGAGATCAAGGCGATGTTGCCATACCAAGTTTTTTCAACTTTGCGCCAGCAAGCCGCGCCGCAGTTGCGCGGGAGAATCGGTGGCGGTCGAGTTACCCGGTGTAGCCGGACAGTTACGTTGCGTCTGGCGAGGATCGAACGGAGCTTGGCGATGCATTGCAACGTTAAGAAGGGCAAGGGGAAGACACACTGCAGCAGCTTGGGATGAGATACAAACATTGTGTTAACTGTCAGAGACTCAACCTACGATGATTGATAGTTGTCGTTGATTCGCAAGAATCGACATACACCGACGCATTGAAGGGACAAGTCCACCACTTCAAGCCATTGACTATCAGCACTGTGCAGCAGAAGCTTAGAGACCGCCACTGTGCGTCAGACCTGTAACCGCCATTGTATTTGTATATCGACACGGAATAGCGACTCGTCTACAATGCTGACTTTCCCGTCCATTTTGTCAGCGGTTATAGACTCACCAATCCATTCAACGTTTCACACAACTGGATACCCTGATAACCCAACAACCGAAGGGCGTTGACTGCTGGCTGTTATGAGGATGAGAACACCCCTCACATACGGAGATGCTATCAAGCAAGTGCACCCGAGGCGGCCGGCTCATGATATAGATGTTGCTGTGCTACGGTGGTGAGTGGCTAAATTTACGAAAACAAGAATCGCATTGCGCACGACACCCTTTCCTGATATGTGACCACTATAGAGCTGTTGTTATAGAGCTGATCTAACATCTAACAACTGTGTTTCTGTGTTTTTTGGACTTATTCATGCAGTACTCTTCGGATCATCTCTTGGTGCAGTAGAGGGAATAAGCCTGACGAGGATGTTGGTCTCATCGGCGAGAGCATCCCATGGATCATTGGACATCCATACATCGGATAGATCGAGATCAGCTTCCACTTCCGTATCTTCCGGTATCACCACGGTGTGCTTCTCGAGTTGCTTCGCTCCATCGGGCTGATAGCTTGGTAGGATATCCTTGAAGCTTCCATTTCTCAATTGATCCAGAAGCTGACCTTGTCTCGTAGTATTCAGCTCCCTCATCTTGATGTATGCGGTCTTCACCTCTGGACTACCAACCAAGGAAACACTTTGTCTCCCCATATTCTCCTCTTGATCACGGATCCATTCATCCATCTTCTTATTCCACTGAGCCAAGGACATTGGCTTCATATCTAATGGCCCAAACCACCACGTCGGTTTCCAACCTTGAGCCAGTGCTTCTTCCCTTGCTCTCTTGGCCTCATCGTACCAAGGCTCGTACGGTAAGGATAATCTTGAAACTTCCAGTCCTGAATTGAACACGACATATGTCCCCGCAACGACATTGGCAAGTTTTGTTACCCGACCCCGAAATGACACATCGTGCCATCTCAATCGTACTGTTCGGAACATCGTTAGACCAATGATGGTCTGAAATGCTGTCAATGCATATAGGGCCTTGAGATTATCCGCAGCCGGGACCAATGGACCCCAAATCTTTAGACCAAAACTTGGACGAGTGTATAATATGGTCTTGTTTACTCCAGGAAGGGAAGAGTCATCCGAGCTTGAGTCTCGAGGGTTGTACAGCCCCATATTTAGAACGTTGGCGTCTTCTATGATGGCGTGTAGCTGGAAAGTTCGCGAACTTGCCTTGCATAGGTAGTCGCATCAAAAGGTGTTCGGATGTTGTGTCGCTGACCGAGTTTAGATAATTTGTTCTCATGGTCTTTCTAACTCTCTCATCGACAACAGGAAATTGAGGCTGCATGAGTGGGATAAGAGAGCATTGAAATAAGACCGCAATGGGGATGTTAGAATATATAAGGGCCCATGGGATCCTGCAAACTTTTGTCCCACATTCCTCAACAAATCACACAGTAAATCAATTTCACTACAATGAGCAGCGATAACGTTAAGGACAACAACATCATCAACAACAACAACAACAATGCCGGGCTTGGTCCCTCGGAGACTAATCCCTCCGTAAATGTCTCTGTGGTGACTGAGGACTCTTGGGAAACAACACCTGATGAGCTATCGCTGTCAACAATTTGGGCATTTCGTAAGGCGATTGCATACTGTCTGATCACAGCATTCACAGGTTTCATCTTTGGTTGGGACGTTGGAACCATTGGTGGTATCACCAACCTGGACTCCTTCAAGCAGACCTTTGGGAAATATGTCGAGGGTAATTGGGTCATGAATTCTTTGATCGTTGGACTTATCATTGCTGTGTTCAACGCTGGATGTGCCATTGGAGGACTCACACTGAGTAAAATTGCAGATAAATGTGGAAGAAAGCGTTGTCTCTATCTTGCCCTGATCATCTATAACGTTGGTGTTTTAATTCAAGAGACATCCGTATTCAGCGGTGCATGGTTTCAGTTCATGATTGGTCGTGTCATCACTGGTTTGGCAATTGGTACATCGAGTGTTGTTGCACCAATGTTCATTTCGGAATCTGCACCTATCTCCATCAGGGGATCAATGGTTGTTTTGTTCCAGTTGATGATCACTTTTGGAATTCTTATGGGTAACGTTACCAACTATGGCTCAAAGCAAAGCATTACGGGAGATAATGAATGGCTCATCCCAATTTGGCTTTGTCACATATGGTCTTTGTTAATCGTTATTGGGCTGGTCAAAATGCCCGAATCGGCAATTTACTATGTTTCAAGGGCCCAATACGATAGTGCAGCCAAATCTCTGTCATCTTTGAACAATGTCCCAGTGGAGAGCGTATATGTACGCTCTGAGGTTGGACGGATGATTGATTATCAGGCGGAGATGGAAAGCGTTCGGAAGGAGAGTTCGTGGCATGATGTCTTTGATCGAGAGAACATTCCACGTTTGTTGGTTGGTGTTGGTGTCATGATGTTCCAACAATTCACTGGTGCCAACTATTTCTTCTATTATGGGACATCGTTATTTGCATCTGTTGGATTGTCAAACTCATACATCACTGCAATCATTCTTGGGGCTGTTAACTTTGTGGCCACCTTCTTAGGGATCATCACTATTGAAAAGCTCGGACGAAGATGTACACTTCTGCTGGGAAGCGTTGGCATGTTCGTATGCATGGTTATATACACCTGTTTGGGGTCGTTTGCCCTGAACGATGCTGGATCCAGTGAACACAAGGGAGTCGGGATACTAATGGTGGTGTTCACCTGCTGCTATATCTGTTTCTTTGCCACCACATGGGGTCCTGGAGCCTTTGTTGTTGTTTCCGAGTTATACAACGTCCGTACGAGAGCAATGGCCATGGCTATCGCGACGAGTTGTAATTGGGTGTGCAATTTTTTGATCTCATTGTTCACGCCATATATTGCTGCTGATATTGGGTTCAAACTGGGGTTTGTCTTTAGTGGGTGTTTGCTTGCAAGTGCAGGATTTGTGTGGTTTTTTGTTCCCGAGACTAAGGGTTTACGGGTGGAAGAGGTGGATGCCATGTTTGCAAAGGAAGATCCTGCAGCATGACGTGTGATTTTCATGGTCTAATTTATTGGTTATAACTTTTCAAACGATAGATATCGGAGAGACAAGCAAGGGTGCACTGTCATCAAACACTAAAAACATGCACTATCTTTACGGGTGTGCACACCCAATTCCAGAAGTATCTCCGATAAGTTCGATGGTGTGAGTTGCGGTCACCGACACTGATAGGGGCTATGCAGCGAACAGCATTGTGGCCTACCGAGAACATATGCCGGGTGTTTCCCGAATAGATGCATTTCGCTGGGCACGACTCCGCCTGACGGAGCTATCGGTGAGGTGAGCTTATGGAGATGGTTGAATGGTGGGGAACGGCCAAACAGCCAACGAGAACGGGGTTGGACATTGCATACATGAGTGTCATGACAAGTTTTGTAACCACCCTTGGCCAGTCTTCTCTCTCGTTTCGCTCCCCAGAGCGATGATGGCAAATTTGTGTTCAAAGTGGGCAACTCTACTGTAAGCTCCTCAGCTTGGCGACAACCAAGCGTTTTACCGGATTTTCGTAAAGGTGAGGACATGGCAACTGTGGCTTGGTTTCGCTTTGGCTAGGGGCTAGGAGCAACAAGTGTGTTTTGTGTTGGGCTCATATATCTGGATGAGAGTGAGGGTGCCCCACAGCCTACATAGACCCCTGTTCGTCCCAGTCCACTCGAGGCTTCAACCCTGCAGTTTATTATGTGTCATGCTGCTCTAACCGTCAGCTATTTAGCCTTGCTGTTGTTCCAAGTTCCACACTAATGGGGGGGTACAATAGGAGGAGGGGGTGTGGCTAATTCACAACTAGTAGTATATCGACGATATTCCATACGATGCTATCATGGTGTGCGGTAGACAGTGCCTTTATTTCCTTTTATTCTTCCGCATAGATAGGGCCTAGCATACGCAGAGGACAGGCAGCTGAGAAGCTTAAAAGGAGATTAACAAAGCGATCGATGCAAGATCCATGTGCTGGTGCTGCACCTGACGTCCTCGCCAACAGTATCCCATCAGAGCATGCTTTCATAGCGTTCTATCCCGTCCACGTTGCCCAGCCTGAAACCCCCTTTTCTCTGCCCCGGTACCTCCGTAAGCGACCCCATTCCGGGCGCAGAGATGCGGGTTTCCAACTTTCGACCAACAGCGATTTATCGGAGCTTAGACGAAACCGCCTGCAGAGTATAAATAAAAGTGCTCTCGCCCCTTGGCAATCCCAATTCGATGTGAACCAGACACTCACGGTGCCATGGAGTCCTATGTCGGAGTAGTGCAGACACCGCATGACGCCCTGCTG
This sequence comes from Williopsis maclurae, assembly GCA_003708355.3. Classification (NCBI taxonomy): domain Eukaryota; kingdom Fungi; phylum Ascomycota; class Saccharomycetes; order Phaffomycetales; family Wickerhamomycetaceae; genus Williopsis; species Williopsis maclurae. The sequence continues at coordinate 26,940 of PPNZ03000024.1, forward strand.
CTTCTCGAAGCCGCAAGGCTAGGCCTGGTGCCACGCATAACAACAAGGCCCAACGCTCACCACAGGCGTCGCATCCAGCCGGGGCATGTCTTCATATGGAACGAGCGCGAGGCACATATGCGGCGCTGGACCGATGGCCGTTCATGGAGTGCTTCGAGAGTCACGGGTTCCTTCCTCACATACAAGGAAATGCAAGGCAAAGAGGAAACAACGTGCCTCAAGTACAGAGACCAGGGGCTCATCAAGCAGACCTTCAGCGTGACAACGACAATAGGTGACCGCATGCATCTCATCTCGTACACAACAGCGAGCTCATTCACAAAGGCAAAACTCTTGAACAAGCGTCCTTCGCAGGATCCACATTTTGCCAACATCACAATACCGAGAGAGATATACCCACAGGCGACAGCATTAGTGGCACATTCCAAATTGTCACCCGCTGTGACATCTCCCTTGTTGCTGTCTTCACCGGAATCTCCCACGGAGGTTTGCTCCCCCACAAATACGAACGCTTACATCCCCACCAGTACGAGCACGTACACCAGTTCGGTGGGCGCCGCAAGAAAACCAACCATCCCAACAGCTTTGAATCTCACCATACCACGTCTGGAGTTGCCGCCAGTTGGACTGTCACGCTGTGATAGATACACAGATGATGCTCGTGCATTGAGATACCTGGACAGCATGTCCTTCAAATGACCTGTTTGATAATTGAATGACTATAATGAAACGCAGCTTTTTGTATTGTTTGCACTGACCTTGATGTCAAAACAGTAGATCTGTCCTTGCTGAGTGCTTCGGCCTTATTCATAACCCCTCTCAGCTAAGTTCCGTTGTTTGTCGCTTGAGGTTGTTGCAGGACAAATTCTCGAAAAAGCCAAATTGACGAGCCCCGGTTGTAAAAGTCGTCCATCGCTCCGCACAAGACAACGCACAAACCCCCCATGTTGCCATTCATATGGCTTCTGTCCCTCATTACGTGCGTATCATGCGTGTGGGATGATGAGGCATTCGTTCTGGATTGGCAACTGCCCCAGCTTGGCGTGGTGAACAAGGTGTTCACCCAAGCCTTAGCTGAGGATCAGGTTCATGTGTTGACCGATAGAAACCTACTGGTGAAACTATACAAGGGAGAGGTGCAATGGAGATTGCAGCTGAATGAGCAATCAAACGGCGTTCAGTTAGATGAAAGTTCTCTGTTGGTGGCAACGACTACACAATCTGGTGGTGTACTGGAACTGTTCGACACTGATGGATTCCTAATCAAGGAATTGGCCTCATTTCCACACGGTCTGCTCAGTTTCGCCAAGGTGAATGAGCTTGTTATCGCAATTCTCACAGATGGTGCTGTTATCTCCATCGATTCACAAGGTGTGAAAACTGCTTTGGGAAACATCTTAGCAACGGAAGCCAAAATTGATGCTTTCGATAATGGGAATTTTATTATCCATGCCAGACAAGATGATACATCGTTCTTTGCCTTCTATAATGGCGAGTTCACTGCAAGAGCGCTTTCTCTTCCCTGGGAGAGTGTAAGGGAACAAGTCGGATCTAAGATCGTTACGGAGGAATTTGGGAAATATACCGTCTATCAGATCCATCAACAAACTGGTCAACTTTCCCAAACAACACTTCCATCTCTAGACCAGTTCATACCTTTGGATTCAGGCGCATATGTTGCATTTGAAAGAAACCATAGCTTGGAAGTATTTACACTTCAAGGAGAGAAACAATTCACCATACCAAACGTGTTTAAATATGACTTGAAGTACATCGATGGTTCTTTTATCATATACACCGAGTTTCATGCCAACATAATCGATGAAGAAGATGGATCGGAGATCGTTAGCCACCCGTTAGGTGAAAAGTTGGATTTCGATGAAATTGAGGCTATTCACACCACCAGTGATGGTGTCGAGCGCGTCAATACTCTGTTCCAATACAAAGATGGCTCATTCCATTTCATGAGAAATTCTCAGCATTTTTGGACAAGGGACTATTCACTTTCTGAAGTTGTCGCTCATACTGTTGTCGATTTTGAGATGGAGACTGCACTGACGGCGGATGATTTGATATACGAAGATGGACTTGGCTTGATTGACGCTTATCTGTATAGACTCAAGCGTCATGTAACAGCGTTGAAGGACTTTTATGAGTACGCATGGAGCGTTGCACCACTCTTTGCGACGGGTGAAATGACATTTGCAGTGGTGAACAATGACAAATATTTTGGGTTCAAAAAATTGCTGGTGCTGGCGACAGCAAAGGGTAAAGTGGTTGCTGTTGACACCACTAATGGTGAAACCGTGTGGTCATATGCTACTGGACTCACAGATATTATTCAACTCGAAAACTTCGGAAATGAGCATCTATACGTCTTGACTAACTCTGGACCGCTTCATATTCTCGACTCCAAGACCGGCGACCTGGTGGTCAAGCAACTACTGGTGGCTTCATCCCTGGTGGTCAGACTCGAAGATGACTCCTTGCTCATTGAAACTGATTCAGGATTTGACGTTGTCATTGGCGAGAACACCCAAGAGCTGTTCACGGTAAAGCACACTTCCAATTCGATCAGAGGCTACAAAGTCAGCAACAAGAATGCTAAAGAGACCTGGAGCTTTGAAACTTCAAATGATGAGGCCATTGTCGCGTATTCTGCAAAGAATTCTAAAGAAGTGATTGCGAATGTTGGTATCGTCTTGGGAAACAGGGACGTGTTATACAAATACCTCTATCCTCATTTGGCATCTTTCGCTGTTTGGAATGAAAAGACGAGGGTGCTCTATATCTACATCATCGATACTCTCACCGGAGAGGTCCTGCATTCTGTCGAACATGCCTCGGATGTCTTGGGAGATTCTGTGAGCCTTATCTTCGGAGAGCATTGGGTCGTTTACACGTACTTCAGCAATAAGCCGACTCCGGAACAAAAGGTTGTTGTGATTGATCTGTTTGAATCATTGACTCCAAATGTTCGTGTTTCGGTTTCCAGTGCATCGCCATTCGAAGAGCGGTCTGCGGCAGCTATCAACACAAAATCCTTCATCATTCCATACAAAGTGGATAGCTTGGCTTTAACCGAAAGTCGTTTTGGTGTCACCACAAAAGCTATTTTGTTTGGTCTCTCCAATGGACAGGTTCTTAGCGTTCCCAAATTTGTTCTCAGCTCGAGACGTGTTGCTGGTCCCTCCAGTGGTGATGAGAAAGCTGAGTTCATGTCAAAACCATATGATCCAGTTATCAGCGTTGATGATAACAACATCATCTCTCATGAGAGACGAGTTCTTGGTCCAAAGACAATCGTGACTGCGGCTACGAACTTGGAAAGCACAAGTATTGTATGCACTTATGGACTTGATATTTTTTGTACGCGAGTCGCACCATCATCGCAGTTTGACAAGTTAACTTCGAGCTTTGACAAGATGAAACTCATTGGCAGTATTGTTGTGCTCACATTCATCGTATATTTCTTGAGACCCATGAAAGAGAGTAAGCAGCTTAAGAATCTATGGATCATAGAACCACCAAAATGAATGCCTTTCGATTTATGTACATTAAAGATTTTACTTCCTTTTCGGTTTCTTGTTCTTCTTCTTTGCTGCTTCTTCTGCCAGCCTTTTCTTCTTCGCACTGGCCAACTCCTCTGAAGTCTTTGGTCTCACTTTGAAGAATCCATCAAGTCTTCCCTGCGCAGTAGTTTTCAAACCCTTTTTAAGTCTAGTGATACCGTTCTTAACTCTCTCTTCGGAAAATCCCTTTTCCTCCACCATGAACTTGATCAATCCCTCCTCGTCAGGTTCCTTCCACTTCAGTTCGACTTCATTTGCTGGGATTACATCTGGGTTGAGGAAAAGCTCTCTCGCTCCCTCAAATGGCCAATCTTCTGGGACCTTGTACTTAGAGTCAGGGTTCGCCTGGATGTGTTCAATAACTCCCTCGATCGTACCATGATCTTTTAACAACTTCAGTGCAGTGACTGGGCCCACTCCTCTGATTGATTCACAATAGTCACATCCAAGCAAGATACTGAGGTCCACGAATAGTTTTTGATCCATTTCAAGACCTTCTAAAACCTTTTCAATATCAATTTCTTGAATTGGTTCCTTTCTTTGCTCTGAAAAGGTCAAATGACGGAGAAGATATGGTGCCCGGTAACAGAGAGTATCCATATCCTCTGAAGCTGCAGCATACACCTTTCCTCCTTTGGCTAGCTCCGCACATTGTGCCTCCGCTTCACATGGTGCATTGACGTATGGGATGCCCATAAGTTCTAATAGTCTTTTGGCTTCTTCATTCTGCTCCTTGGTGACTCTAACGGTTCTCCTCTCGAATTTAGCCAGATCATCCACAGTTCCTGACTCTTTGAGGTCTTCAATCGCTTTTTGCGCAGTCTCCCTTCTGCTAAGACGCTTCTCAAGTTCACCGCCTTTCATTACCGGTGGCTTGCCGTCAAAGACGTAGCACGGCTTAATGGAGTAGTCGATCATTCGCAGAGTTCTGTAAAAGATACCCATGAGATGCGATGTTGTCTCGCCATCTTCATTTGCCAACTGCTGACCATCCTGTTGCCTGACTGCAATGAGGAACTGGTACAAGCACATGGAAGCATCGATGGCTACTTTTCTCCCAAAGAGTGTCTTAATGTCATAAGATTTAGACGCAAGTGGCGCATGCTCAGAGAGCAGTTTATTGAGACCTGAAGTGTTAGGACAGTCTGTCACATCACTGGGATGTATCCATACCTTTGATACCCATGGCTATATGTGTCTAGCAGGCCATGAGATGCGACGCGACGCGTAAAGCTTGGTTTCGTAGTTTCTACGCGCTTCTGTGAATTTCGAGGTATATGTCACGTGAAGTCCCTCCCACTGTCCCCGGAATTGGACGGGCCTCTGGTTTTTGTAGGACAACAACCGAATGAAAATGCGAAGAGTATTTGAGAACATCAGATCAAACTCAGCTGCTCAACTAATCGCTCAATGTTCCGCAGCTCCACTACGTCTAGCGGCTTCGGGGGATTTGGTACCAATGCGGGCTCCGCGTTTGGTGCTACAAACAACAACGCCCCCACCTCAGGAGGCTTTGGCGCCTCTTCCCCCTCAGGTGGGATGTTTGGATCAACCAACAACAACGCCGGCTCATCTTTTGGAGGGGCTTCAACAGGGGGGTTCGGCGCTAAACCAGCTACTTCCAGTATATTTGGAGCTGCTCCTGGTGCATCAACCTCTCCATTCAATGCTGCCGCCAGCACTAACACAGGGAACTTTGGTGGAGGCGCTTCTGCGTTTGGCTCAAATAACTCCGCTGGTGGTGGTATATTTGGAGCCAAGCCACAGTCCGCAGGGTTTGGTACTACGAACACCATGTTTGGAGCACAACCCCCAAACACCTCACCTTTTGGTGCTAGCGCAAATACCGCGTTTGGTGGAGCGATCACGGGCGGACAGAACCAGGGAACCGCATTGAAACCATTTGAGGCCTTCACCGAGAAGGATGCGACTTCTGGGACAAACTGTTATGAGAATGTATCTGCCATGCCAGAGTATAAGAACTACTCGGTTGAGGAGCTGAGAATGCAAGACTATGAACAGGGAAGAAGATACGGCAACCAACAGCCTCAGTCCGCAGGATTCGGTGCTTCCGCGACTACATCACCATTTGGTACTGCGAACAATGCCAATACTGGCTCAGCCTTCGGTTCTTCTGGTGGCTTTGGCTCTACGGGCAACAACAACACCAGTGGCGGACTATTTGGAGCAAACAACAATGCTGCGTCTTCGACTGGTGGCTTTGGTGCTGGATTTGGTACTGCTAATAATAACGCCAATACAGGAAGTGGTCTATTTGGCTCCACGAACAATAACAGCAATGCATTCGGCGCCTCGAATAATGCCACTGGAGGCTTTGGGTCCACCTTTGGCACTGCAAAACCGTCAGCATTTGGCTCTGCTGGTACCACAAACACCGCCGGAGGTGGTCTTTTCGGCTCCACCAACAACAACACATCTGCATTTGGAGTCTCCAACACCAACAACACCGGTGGTATGTTCGGTGCCTCCGCCAACCAGGCACAGACATCTCCTTTCGGTGCCAACAACAGTACATCAGGGGGATTGTTTGGTGCTTCCAACAACAACACCGGTGGAGCCTTTGGCTCATCTACCAACAACTCAGGAGGATTGTTCGGCACTTCGAACAACAACACCACCACAGCCAATGCATTTGGCGCCAACAGCAACACCAGTCCGTTCGGTGCTAACAACCAGTCCAAGCCTGCATTCGGTTTTGGTTCTTCGAATACCAACACCAACGCCAACGCTGGCTTTGGCTTCGGTAATAATACAAACAATGCATCTACTGGTGGTGGTCTGTTTGGCGCCAATAATGCTAGCAACGCCAGTTCAGGAGGCTTGTTCGGCAACCCATCCACGCCATCCAACAACAACACAACGAATTTATTTGGCAACAATGCCAACAAACCCACTAACGGTGGCCTCTTTGGAGCATCTAATAACAACACGACGTCTGGCGGTCTCTTTGGTGCTAATACAAATACTGCAAACAACGCTTCGGGTGGGCTGTTTGGTGGTGCCAATAGCAATAACACTGCACCTTCTGGGGGTCTATTTGGCGCGAAGCCGGCAGCTCAAACAGGGTTCGGCACTACATCCAACAACACGTCTGCAGCCGGTGGCTTGTTTGGTGCTAATAACAACACAGCGAACACCGGATTTGGTGCTTCCAACACTGGTGGACTATTTGGTAATAACAATAATAACACTGGGAGCACTTTGGGTGGGACGACTTCCGCAACCGGTGGCCTGTTCGGTAATGCTAACAGCAATTCCACGAACACCTCGTCAACACTAGGGTCTGGTGGGATGTTTGCTAACAAGCCTGCTGCAACTGGATCGACAGGATTTGGTGGGAATACTTCCGGTGGGCTGTTTGGAAACAACAACTCTACAAACACCGCGCAAGCATCCACTGGTGGTCTCTTTGGTAACAGCAATGCCAATGCACAGACCAATTCTGGTGGTCTTTTCGGTTCCACGTTGGGATCAACTAGTTCCTCTGCACCAACAACAGGAGGATTGTTTGGCCAACCACAGGCTCAGCAACAGCAAGGCCAAGCGGGATTATTCGGCCAGCAACAGCAGCAGCAACAACAGCAACAGCAACAAGGTCAAGCTTATGGATTGGTGGCTACGATTGATTCGAATCCATATGGCAACAATGCTCTATTCAATGCTGGCGCAACGAACGTGCCACAGAATTCTGCAACACCCGTCTATCCACTGGCCATTTCGAAGACGGCCACCTCGGAGTTGAAACAGCCAACGCTGACTAGTGCATACAGACTAGCACCCAAGCCCCTGTTTGTGGCTTCCACTAGAAAGAAGGGTTCACCGAGCGCAAGTCCAAAGTTGACGGCTCCAAAAATTCTTGGAGCATCCTCAAAGGCGAATACCAACCTTTTGAATAGCGCCACAGATGAGGCTCTATTAGGTGATTTCATGCTAGCGAGTGGGTCTAAGGCCAATAAGACGTTGTTTAATAGCTCACCAAAGGCTGTTACTGGTGTCATTGAGGATGTTAGGGAAAAATCACCCTTGAAGACGGGTGAAAATAAGCAGTTGGAGGCTTATGTGCCTGAGACAAGAGTAGTACCACCGACGAGGGAGGAGGATACTACTATTGTTGACGAAGATGGGTATTGGATGTCCCCGTCGTTGGATGAGTTGGAGGGCATGTCATTGTTGGAGTTGCGCAAGGTGTCAGGCTTCTGTGTGGGTCGCAAAGGGTTCGGTAAGATAGAATTCCTTGATGACGTTGACTTGACCACTATTATGGGCTCACTCACTTCAGTTGCCGGTGGGATTATTGTGTTTTTGAGACAGTCATGCGTTGCCTATCCACAGGACGTTATGGACGCACCACCGATGGGCGAAGGGCTGAACGTTCGTGCTCAAATTACTTTGGAGGGATGCTTTCCATTATCGAAGGATACGAGAAAGCCGATCAAGGATGTGTCTCATGCACTTTACAAGAAGCATCTTGAGAGGCTTCGCAGCCAACCTGGCACTACTTTCCAGTCCTATGATTCTAAGACTGGAACGTGGACGTTTATTGTGGCACATACTGTTGCATGAAATACACGATGTTCATATACGATGATCTTAAATCAGGTATCTTTCGTGTCTACAGGATTCCATGGGTTTGTAATTATGGCCGGCTTATCGGCCTAAACCCCCGACATCGTCATCGGCGAGGATTTCACGCATACGCCGGATGTTTATGCGGCTTTTACGGCCGATATTCCGTATCGGGACGTGGAGTCCCCCCATTGGCGGGGGATAGAGCACATGGGCGGAACATTGGGAAGAAGCCATTCAGTGGTTGTTGACTGAAGTAGCTTTTGTCGTAATGTGTTTCTGGGCTTGGCAGCCCCCCAGTCCCCCATCGCCGTCCAGGCGACCGTCAGCAAATCTCCCCTTCACCAGGCGCACGTCTCAAAGGGGAAGCGTTTTAACCGGATAGAGAAAATTGGTGAAAAAAAAAACCACCGGCTGCTCGAGGGAAATTTCGCAGGCCCAGGAATTTATAAAAGCAGCCAATCTCGCACATTTTCGCATCTTGAACTCCCGTTGCAACATACCATAATACCCTCTTCATTGACGCAATGCTTCCAGCCGGTGTTATTCTTGTCTTCGTTCTGGTCTTCTTGGTCGGTGAGTAACCTCTCGGCAGAATTTTCTCCCATTTGATGTGCTGATGAGCACTCTTAGATGGGGGATTATATGGATTCCATTCATCTATAAAGTGAATCAGAATACTAACGATACATAGCTGTCGCCCTAGCCGTGATCGCTATTCTCAACATTGTCAAGAAGAGAAAGGCTGCTCTCCAGCAGTTCTAAGCAGGCCTCGTTCTTATGCTGATGCCACATAGATGGTGGCTGGTTTAATTTGGGTGTGCGAGCGATGGTGCCAGATGAATGAGTGCTGTTAGCTTGCTGGGCATGTTGTGTTGTTGGAGCGCAGATCGCTTTCAATCTAATTTTTGCTTGATCTCTGTTATTGATAGTAGGTGCTGGTTTGCGAACTATACGACTCCTGTCACCAGCCAGAGGTAATTGTGAAGAGAGAACTCGGCTTGTCTGTTGGCCAGGCGCATGTTTTCGGTATATCTACCCCGAAGTATGTTCCGATGCCCGTTGATCGATGCCCGTTAATCGTCTATAAGGCCGTCAAACACTCTAGTCGGCGCACCTCTCCAACGTTGCCGGGAGCCGCTGATTGGCTGACGCAAAACAAAACTACGCAAATGCACGAAAATTCGCGGTTCTGTTTAGACGCCCGCTTACCGCATTCGGCGATTTTCATGCTCTTCCGAGAACGGACAACCGCCGCCAATTCGCGCCAGATGCAGTAATTGCGCAAATCTGCAGGCCCCCTCGGAAGCGGCCGAATCCGGTCGAGTTTGACGTTCCGGAATTCTGGTTCAAGTTTCTTTCCCTTTTCCAACAGTTTTCGCCCCTTTTCATCACAACAACAACATAACCAGCAAACGAGTGTCGTAAATCCACATCGTCGCTATTGTTTACGAGCCCATTGAAGCTGAATAAGGTGAGTGCTGCGTTTTCCGCATGGTGCATGTTTCTGGTCTCCTAATTTATGGCCATCTCCACTCGTTTTTACCGGAGTAACACCTCTTGTTTTGATGGTTCATCAACTACCCCTTTGGGATTTGGAGGAAAAAAGTGAAGCCCTGGGGTAGCTCCGTGGCAGGTGACACATTGCGGGTTGAAGGGTGCTAGGGGACATGGCTGCACTTCACCTTGACGCTTCCGACCAGTTTCATATCCATATCCTTCGAAACACGCGTTACTGATGGGTGTCGGGTTTTAGTTGCCATTGCGAGGCTGGGGACTTAATAACCAAGCGCGTTCTCTTGAACTCTTTCATACTAACGTCTCAGCAGAATGTCTGAAATCACGGACCCAAAACTTGACGATGGCCAGGAGGAGCTTGTTGACCACAGCTTGCAAAACACCGCCGGTGCTGATGACCTCGACGATGACGATGACAAGCCAACCACTAGAGAGAGAAGAAAAATTGAGATCAGATTCATTCAGGACAAATCAAGACGTCATATCACCTTCTCAAAAAGAAAAGCTGGTATCATGAAAAAGGCTTATGAACTTTCTGTACTCACTGGTACCCAAGTTTTGTTGCTTGTTGTCTCTGAGACCGGTCTCGTTTACACGTTCACCACTCCAAAGCTCCAACCTTTGGTTACCAAGCCAGAAGGTAAGAATCTGATCCAGGCCTGTCTCAATGCTCCGGAGGAGTCTGGTGAAGACGAAGAGGCCTCCACTCCAACCGGCCAAGGTCCAGCGAACCCAGCTGCAACTACCCCCCAGACGCAAACCCAACAGGGTGGCCCTCGACCTCAGGCAGGCTCTGGTGGCTACCAGCAGCAGCCACAAGGTATCCAGAACGTTCAGGGAAACTCCAACTTTTTGAACCCAGAGAATTCCGTGTACCAGACCTACTTTGGAGGTATGAACCAACAGGGCCAATTCTAAGACAGAACGAATGCCACCTTTTGATTTGATACCAACCCCCTTTGGCGTTTTCTACTATTCTTTTTTTACACTCCCATCCTTCTACGTGCTTCTGTTCTCCAGGAGAAGGGATCTCTGTGTCGTGTCGAAGCTGCGCATGTCCGATGTGCGTTTTCTTTGGTCCTTATTCTCTATCTCTCTCTCTCTTGTCTCTTTTTTTTTAAAAACCTCTACCGGATCTTCAGGCATGATCCCCAGTTGGTTCTCGCTGCCTGTTTGAATAGTGTATAATACTCGGCTTTGTTGACTGAAGCTTGTTTGTAGCGCCTTTTGGACTGCGGCGGGGTCAGTTCCAATAATGTTAATGTTGACGACGTCGCGCTTTCCAGATCTTCACCTTATTCTACGTGGGAAACGCGCAACTGAAAACATACAAGGAACAAACAACATCAATTAGTTCTCGTGAAAAATGTCCGTGGATGCCGTGGAACCTGTGGACTCTGTGATGCCCTCGCCGGCAACTGACTCTGCTCCTTCGCGTGGTGGCACACCCAGCACCGTCAACGATGATTACGGTGAATTTCCCCCAGGGACCATCGTTCTGGCAAAGCTCAAATCTTTCCCGCCATGGCCTGCGATCGTGATCCCGAACGAGCTGGTCCCTGAAGGCGTTTTGTCCTCCAAACCAAAGCAGCCTTCGCGTTCCACATCAAGGTCAAAGCGGAAGGTTGCTCAGCCAAAGGAGGTGGATTCAAGACTCTGGTGTGTGCGGTTCTTGAGAGATGACACATTCATGTGGGCAGGTAATAACGATATCTCTCTCTTGACGCAAGAGAGCATTGAAGCTGCATTGAAGTCCAAAAAGATGAAGAAAGTGATTCGTGGTGCCTATGAGATGGCGTTGGATCCGCCTGATGTTGAAGATTTCATCATCTACGGCAGCGATGGAAAGCCAATTGATATTAATAATGAGGCCAACGATGAGGACTTCGAGGATGAGGGATCTCTTGGCTATGATGAGGATGAGGAGAGTGAAGAAGCGGAAGAAGAGGAGGAGGATGCCTCGGAGGAAGAAGTTGTCACCAAGAAGAGAAAACGTACTGTACAGTCAGAAAAATCCACGCCAAAGAAGAATGCCAAACGTTCTGCGTCAAACACATCGGCCCGCGTCAAGAAGGCTAAGATTATTCAAGAGCCAGATACTTCTTCAGATGAAGATTGGGACACTGCTGATGTGGAGGATACCGTGGCGGTGGATGTATTGAGCTTTGATGAGATCTCTACCATAATAAAGAAGACTCAGCCTACCTTGACGAAAGCCAGATTACATCTTCAGAAGGCCTTGCTCACCAGCAAGGAGATCGATACCCAGCTAAAGCCTATCATCGCTTCTATCGAATCCTTGGAAAATTTGGATCCAGTGCATATTGGTCTTGTGAAGCATACAGGACTGCATAAGGTTCTCTTTGACATTCTCAAAAGACCGGACTTGACATCTAGGGATCTGAAGAAAATCCGATCCAGAATGGAATTCCTTGTTCAGGAATGGTTTGACATCGAGATTGGCGTTGATGATGCATGGGATTTCATTGAAAGGGCGGACGAACCATTGGCGCCGGCAGCGGAAGTTGACACCATCAAGGGTCAAAACGTCGAGTCTACAGAACATAAACCTGAAGTATCGGATCTGAAGCAGGAACCGGAATCAACTGAGCTTTAGTAATACACGAGTCACAGTGCAGTGCCTGTTAATTTTGGATTTATGTGGACAAACTCGGGAATGGGGTTCAAGGAATTGATACAGCAGTGTGCAAGACGACGTCGGTGACACTGATGATGATAATTCGAGGTAGCTGACGATCGACCGAGTAGAAGCAGTGCAGCAAGTGCTACGAAAAGTTATAGCTCATCTCTTACATTGATATTGTATATCGCGTGGAGGTCGCCACGAATAATTTCCAAGCAGTGTAGAGGCCACCCCTTCCAGGGAGTGGCGCCCGGCCCGAGTTAGCTTAGCGCCATTGTGGCTGCCTCGTCCTTCTTACTATATAAGCAGTCCTCGCCCACTCGGCGTCCTACTTAGTTTGATACAATCAATCAGTATAAGTCGTCCCAAGGGACTCTACAAGCAGCGCCTGATAACGTCGACGTTACGTGGCTGCCGCGTTTAATCGCTAAGTATCACGTGGTAGATCACGTGATCTTTTGCCCGATACCACAAAAAATGCTATCTCTGTGGATTGAACACAGGACCTCAAGATCTTCAGTCTTGCGCTCTCCCAACTGAGCTAAGACAGCTTCTTCAAAGATCGCAACTGCTCCTCAAGATTCCATCGTGCTATTCAAAAATAACTTACTTTCTCAACGCGGGGCATTTTTGCAGTGCTATTGATGTCAGTGTAACGATTGCATGTTCGATGTTCGTATGCCCCAAAACATAAAGCCGAAAAATGCTATTTTTTGTTTCTTGTTTGAAGTGCAGATACAAGGAATGACCGCTCTACACAGAAGGACCGCTCTACAAGAGAAAAATCGTAAAGTCATTGCATTAGCCATCAATCGCTGCACTCCTGAGAAAACAAAACGATCATCACAGTGTGTTCAGTTCTCCTTATCATTGACATCGCTTTCGGCAGCAAGATCATCATTTATCTCCTCATCAGAATCACCCTTACTATCCAACGGAGTCATACTATAGCTCTTCTTCTTTCTTGAAATCATAAGACTGTCGGTGTTCATCAGATAAGAGTTTGTGCTGAGGACCCTAGCGCCCGCAGTTTTCACCGGTGAGCGCGCCTCATTGTTGATACTGGAGAATGTTGTTGCCGCCATGATGGATTTTACTTTGTCAAGGTTCAAGTTCACCAGCTTCTCTGAGATATCATCGAAGTCCTTGTCAAGTGATTTCAATTCATGGTATCGAGACAAATATGCCTCATTTAAGCATTCAAATCTTGTCTCAAGTCTGGCAAGCTTTTGTCTAAGTTCGCCGATCGAAGCTTCAACTGCTTCCTTGCCTTCAGCTTCGGCCAACTTCGCACTGAGTTCAGTTATCTGCTTATCTTTCAACTCAAGTTCCATGTCTCGTTTATCCAGGGTGATCTTCATAGTTTCATTTGCGTTCTCATCAGCTAAGAACTTGACCTGACTGATGGCTTTGGCAATATCTTCGTTTTGTGACCAGATCTTTTCTCCCCATTCTCCAAGAATAGAGCGACAGATGGAAATGCTCTCGTCCATTACTTGCTTTTGTCCGGTGGCTCTGTCTTCGACTCCAAGTCTCAATTTTGATTCTGTATCAATCTTCAGCTGGTCAAATGACGTAGAGATGAGGCCTGCTAAAGCTTGTATGTCATGAGACTGTTGTAAAGCCACTTTTGAAATATCCTCTAAAGCTTTTGTTGATGTTTCACGCTGTAAATGCATAGATTGGGAAAGCTCTGAAACACACTGGTGCAAGGCAACATCTGGTCCATCCGACGTACCCTTTTGAATTTGCTGCTGAATTGAATCAAGTCTGGAATGTAAGGTTTCGCTGTTTGAGTTTAGCAAGTCGGTGATCTTAGTGTTGCTCATATTTTCAACTGCTAGTTGAATAGATTCAAGCATTTCCCTCGTCTGGTTCTGGCCATCGATAACGACACCTTTCACTTCATGGTTATTTAGATCTTTGATGGACTTGTTGATCGACTCAATGTCCTCATGTCTAGGCTGACTCAACAATGCCGATGATACCTGCTCCTTAATTCTCGTGAGTTCTTGCATCACCTTCTCATGCTTTTCTGACGGTTTATTATCAAGTTTAACAAGCTGAGTGAGTATCTCACTTCGGAAATCATCGATCCCAGACAGCTTTTGAGAAACAGGTTCGATAGATCTAGAAAATATCTCGTGTATCTTTTCATGAGTGATTCTGTTCTCTGGGTTGGTGGATGCTGCAACCCCCTCGAGTAAATCTTTCAAGCGACTGTTGTTATTCGAAGATCGATCGTTCAAGCTGTCCAGATCAATTTGTGTGGACTTCACCGATGTGTCTATACTCTGCAACAATCCCTTCATGCTTCTCTGGGCCTCTATGAGCTTTTGTAACTGGAACTCAATATCAGCAGTATCCATTGAGGTGAAGTGAATCTTGCCCACTGGAGAGTTTCCCGCTAACTTTTGCTGCGAATTCTTGGCTGAGCGAAGTAGCTGAGGGGATAACGGTAATGGGGGAGGGTTCCTCATTGGGTCCGTGCTGTCCCACATAACGCTCTTCTGCAACGGTGACGTCAACTCGTTGGTGTTCCCGTGGCGAGTGGGTGACGCTGGTGGAGCTGAGTTCTCCTTTGACGTACTATCGCCTTCTTCTGACATAGTTCCAAAGTCAGTCGTGAGCGCCGTGTGCCAGATTTGAAGAGTGAATGTAAACAGTAAACAAAGACAGAGCGAGATCCGGTAAATCATCACGTGATACATGCTCGAATCTCTACGCGTAGAATGTGCGTTTCTCGGCGTAAATTTAGGCACGAATGGCCCCAATTTTTCGACGCAGTTTTCTTTAATTTTCACTGTTAAGCCTACGGACAGATAGCTGTCGTGATCATCTCACTGAAACACTCAAGATGGCTAAGTTCATGAAGTCTGGCAAAGTTGGTAAGTAACCTCGGGGTATTTAGAGAGTGCACGAAGCTTTGAAGGATAATTCTGTGGCGTTCTATGGAGCCAAAAGCTCAGCTTTACACAACATCTCAACTACGCGCACCAAACGAGGGAGATCCCTATGGCTACTCCTCCCGACCATACAGCTTGTGGAAACTGCGGTGTATTTACAAGCCATATGCCCTCTTAGTGTACCTCCCGCTTCTTTTTCGTCGCAGTCCTGGAATCTTAGTGCTCCTGGACGGTTCACCGCAATCGAGATGAGGAACCACACTACCACCTTCAGCCTCCATCACTTTTTAACCTTGCCGTTCTCTCATAGATCATGTTCCTAAGTACTAACATTCACCCAGCCATTGTTGTGCGTGGTCGCTACGCTGGTAAGAAGGTTGTGATCGTCAAGCCACACGATGAGGGTTCCAAGGCTCACCAATTCCCACATGCCCTTGTTGCTGGTGTCGAGAGATATCCATCTAAGGCTGGTAAGTCTGCTGATGCCAAGAAGGTTGCTAAGAGATCAAAGGTGAAGCCATTCATCAAGGCTGTGAACTACAACCACCTCTTGCCAACTCGTTACACGGTTGACATTGAGGACTTCAAGGCCTCAGTCTCCACTGAGACATTCCAGGAGCCTACCCAGAGAGAGGAGGCCAAGAAAGTGATCAAGAAGGCTTTTGAGGACAGATACCAGTCTGGTAAGAACAAGTGGTTCTTCACAAAGTTGAACTTCTAAGATCTCTATAGCATTATGGTCTAGTCTAAGCATGGGTTTGAATAACAAGTAGCACACGGAATCCTTTACTGGAATTTATACACCAGTGCCCCGCATGATCCGGCGCGCTCTATGCTCGGATGGCAGCCTTACTTCTGAACACAAAGATGAAAGTTTTGCCGATGGGCTCCCGAACGAGCCTACTGTAAACATTAGGAACAAAGCTCTGGATCACCAATTCAACAAGGTTCAAACCTCAACTGCAGCTGCAGCTATGAAGCCCTTAACCTCTACCTGTGTTTGGCTTTTCATTCTGGTTCTTGGTATAACTGATTGTTGATCCCATTTGAGCGCCTTTATCATCCGCCACATCTATGATCTCATGAGTCATCATAGCTTCTGCTTGCCGGAACTTGGAGCTCGGAAGTGACGAGTCTGTTAAAATATCCTGTTGTCTTTATATATTGAGGTCTGATTTTTGGCACAGTTTGATCAGGCATATCATAGAAGCCTTTAATGCCATCCTCTGTGGGATCCCATTTAGCACCACATTGCATATCAGATGATAATTTCCATTAGCCTCACGGCTGACTAGTAACTGGTGCCTATAATCTTCTATAGACTATTGTGTCAGGTGTGCCTTTTTTTTTCTCATGAACTTGGATCAGACACTTTATACTAATCTTCCGGTCTTCGTGGACTCCACCTGATCAGGCGATCCCATTTCTCACCATATCCATTCTACATATCTCATCATTGTTCTTTCTGTTCTCTCTTAGCATATTCTCTTATTTTTCCTTTGTATCCTCAGTTGTTTGTGGTCAGATCATGGGTTTGAGTGGGTTGAAAAGTGAGTTCTAGGAACTCGCTCTTAGATCAAGAATAGAACTTTCTGTCCATTTTGCTTCAGGAGCATCCTCGCAAGCGACTGCACTTCCTGGTATCCAAATCTCTCTAGTTTTGTGTCACTGTCATTTGCTTTCAGTGTTCTTTCGTGGCCAGGGTTGGTATTTTCTTTCATTTAAATCTAGTTGACCAGGGTACCTGTCACTTTTTGTGATACAAATTGGACTCCCCATTCTAGGGAAAATTAACACTAAAGCACATGCCGTTAGGGTTCCAATAGGCGGAGCGTAATCTATCAAT
The DNA here is from genome assembly GCA_003708355.3 of Williopsis maclurae. Lineage (NCBI taxonomy): Eukaryota > Fungi > Ascomycota > Saccharomycetes > Phaffomycetales > Wickerhamomycetaceae > Williopsis > Williopsis maclurae. Next base: position 44,013 of record PPNZ03000024.1, read on the forward strand.
AGTTACCGTCATACAGTTAGAGGATTGAAACTCAGGCAACGCCCATAGAGTATCCTAGTGCCACCTATTTTTCTGTTGTTGTTCCAGAACGTGCTGATGCAGGCTATTTGCTGGACCCGTAGCCTCCTACGGATCAATTCCAGCAGATCACCTTTCACTTGCATACCATCTCTAAATGGGAGCCTGGAAGCTGGAGACACATCTGCGACCTTACTGGACAAATTCGAGCGCTCCATCACCTCCAGCCAGGTTCCGCCAACTTTTTTTTCGAGTTGGACCAACTGCCGCCTAATGCCCGCGCTCGGCTCTCATCATGAAAATGAACTGTTGATCTCTTTAGTCCCTCCTATAGGCTCCATGTTGACAAGAAACGGCCGAATCCGCATATTGAATCTCGCTTCACGATATTACAGCGCGGGTTCAAAAGAGAAATTAGTGCTAAAGAAGCCCTACTATGACGTCAAAGGTCTTGTAAGTAGGCTCAGCAGCGTCATCGAGACAGCTCGGAAGAGGGAACTTCCTGATGCAACAGTCACTCAAATCGCCACTATCAGTGAAATGTACAAGGAGTATAGTGAGCTGCAACAGTCGCTGAACAAAGTTCTCGCCGAAAAGAATGCCTTACAGCGAGAGCTCAAGGAGATTCTGAAGAGTGGAGGTTCTGTTGAAAGTTTAAGGGAGTCTCAAATCGCACAAAAGCATCAAGAAAAGCTACTATCCCATCGGCTGAAATCCAAAGAGGCAGACCTTTACCATGTTCTGGATGCTGTCCCGAACTCGATTGACCCATCTGTGCAAGGGGAGGAACAGATTGTGAAATGGCTGAATCCACATTCTGAGTACGAGACTGACAGCGCACTAGAGCATGACAAGATCGGTGTGGACCTAGGCATTATCGAGCTGAAAAACGCAGCCACAGTGAGTGGCTCATCCTGGTACTATCTTTTGGGAGATGGTGCTCTTCTGGAGCAGGCACTTGTACAGTATTCCCTGAAGCTTGCCCGGAAGCATGGATTCACCGCTGTTAGTCCACCATCGATCGTGAGGAATGAGGTTGCGGATGCATGTGGGTTCAAGCCTAGGGACCAGAACAATGAGATGCAGACATACCAGCTTCAAAATGATGATCTTTGTCTCACTGGAACCGCCGAAATACCGCTCGCTGGCCTAGGAATCAACAAGACATTTGACGAGAAAGACCTTCCTCTGAGGGCCGTTGGCCTTAGTCGAAGCTACAGAGCAGAGGCAGGTGCCAGAGGCAAAGATACTAGAGGCATATACCGTGTGCATGAGTTCACAAAGGTTGAACTCTTTGTGTGGGCCACCCCGGAGCAGGCCGAATCAGAGCTTGAGAGATTAAAAGCATTCCAAGAAGAGCTGGTGGACTCTTTAGGACTCAGCGCTAAAGTCATCAACATGCCATACAACGACCTTGGGGCACCAGCCTACAAGAAGTATGACATTGAGGCATGGATGCCCGGTCGTGGAGAATTTGGGGAGGTGACCTCGTCTTCCAACTGCACTGACTACCAGTCCAGAAGACTCCATACCAAATACAAGAGGCAGGACGATGGAAAACAATACTTCGTGCACACGCTCAATGGTACTGCAATGGCCGTCCCCAGGGTGATAGTAGCCATCATTGAGAACTTCTACGATCGTTCAAAGGGACACATTGCCATCCCTCAAGCCATCCAACCTTACATGGATGGCAAAGAGTTCATTGCTGAACAGAAAAGCCCGTTGCTCTGATACCGCCCATAGATTCCTGTATAGAGCATCATTTGACAGCCTTACCCTGTATTTCCAACTTGTCTCATGGGCGAAGGCCCTGCCCGAACCGCGCACCCACTGGGACCCGCGCTCATCCTTTGCCCGTAGAAATTTCATCAGGACACAACCTTCGCAAATCCAAGACCATAAAAACGACCGCGCTACTGCTTGCTCCAAATATCATTGAAGCACAGCTGACATTACCAATTCGTCGTGCTTCATTGTCATTGTCCTATCTCATAGAAACTTTTCCAAGCTCGAGCTCATTACAAGCCCCACGTGGACTGCGTTTTGTTCTTTGCCATCAAGGAAAGCACTACTCAGTGGATCAAGACACGATCGCCATCAGGCTTTCATAAGCAACCTCTCCACACACACAGATACTGCTCCCACTGTACTGAGTCTTATCTAGAGAATCGTTTCTTCCGACATGGTCATCACAAAGAGAGAAGAGAAAAATTTGAACGAGGTCTCTGGCCCTCTGAAGGCGTTGGAGGAGAAGATCCTTGCGGCCACAGACGGAGAGCTTCCTCAACTACTGAGCAAGCACCTGAAATGGGATACCTCTAAGGGTAATCTTCTCAACTGGGTTAAAATACTGAATAGGTTTGACACCATTCTGGAACAGGTCACCACTAAATATGGCCTTTCAGAGCAATATTGCAAGCCCCATGAGCTTGAGAATTCAGATCTTCATCTTGTATGCGCCGTGCTGGACTTCACATACATGCTCCTGGAGAATTGCAATAATCGCTCCATCTATGCATCATCACACAGACTCTTTGACCTCCTGAACTGTCCTACAATATCGGTTGCAATCAAAGTTCTCAGCTGCTTCGTCATCCTGGGCAAAAAGTTTGTCAATCAGAGATCAACCGTCTTTATTGGACAAAGAAAGGTCTCCGAAAGAGTTTATACTCCTGCGGTGTTCCTGCCGGCGTCCTCACTGACTGCCAACACCGGCTCCAGTGAAAATCTCTCTTTAATAGATTACATTAAAGAGGATCCCCAAACGCCTCAGAAGTGGAAATCTCTCGAGTACATCTACTATCCAAATGAGCTACCCAAGTCTCAGGCCTCACAGAATAGTGTTGAGTGTTCTCCGTCTATCAGACGTGTGAAAGATGTTCAATCTCCCTCACCGAAGAAGAAGAAGCACGCTAAGTTTGCGAGGGGAGAAAAGGTTGAGACTCTTTTCATTCCCGAGGATGAAGTACGCAAACTGACTTTGCAGCAGATGTTCGATAAGGGTGTTGATAAAATTCCAGAGAAACTTTGGTCAAAGTTTGCTTTCAGAGCCACGCTGGCGAAGGCTTTCAACTCGAACTCCTATCAGAACATCAAGCTTAGACAGGACTTGGTTGTCCTCAAGTGTCTCAGTATCGCATTCCTTGTAATGATAAACAGAGAGTTCGAGGTGACTTCAAGGGTTTTCGAGGCAGATCCGACTTTGTTGAGCTGCTTGATTGAATTGATCGACCTCCATAACCCTGTCATTCCACCAGTGAGAATTGCTGCCATGAAATGCCTTGAGTGCACTTCTTTGAAGAAAACTTGGTCCAGCGAGATCGTTAGGGGTCTAGGCGGAAGTGTCTCGCATGGGCTGCTTTTCCAGAATCTGAGACTGCTCCTGAAGCAGATCAAGGGAACAGATGGAAGTGCTGTGAATGATGATTATAACGCTGTTTTCTTCAACCTGCTCGCTAACCTTAGCTCGAACAAGTCCCTTGCCGGGTCTTTGATATCTGCAGGTCTGATCCAGCATCTCAGCGAGTTCATCAATGTTGACACCAAGTTCAAGATAACTGTTGGTGCTGCTGCACGTCTTCTTCAGGCAGTGGTTACCAGCAGTTCTGACCATGTCACCATTTTTAGAGAAAATCAGGGATTCACAAAGCTGATAAACAGAATTGGATCAGAAGTTGATCTCGCATTCAAGGACACTATGGGTGGCCCACCACTGCTCTCTATTGTCAACTATTCGATCAGCTATGGCCAGTGCAATTTCCTGAGATTCTTACTGAAGTTTGTACATCATCTGTTGCAGAAGGAGAGTGGTGATACAGTGAGAAATCTGTTCGATTCCACGCTGCTCCAGGATATCAACAAGATCTTGAAGAATATTCATCTGTTCGGTTTCACGCTACTGACTCTTGCTCTGAATATAACAAGCTGTATTCTCCATAATGAACCAACGTCATACCCAATCTTGAAAGAGGCAGGTACGATCGACATCGTTGTTGATAACTTTTCTTCTCTTCTGCGTCCGTCATCGGATCTGATCTGTGCAATCCCTGATTTGATTGGTGCTATTTCGCTGAACAATGATGGTCTCACCAAGGTGAAGAATGCAGATTTCATCACTCAATTCTTCAAGATGTTTGACAGCCATGAAATTGCCAAGGTTATTGTGCAGAATGAGACCTACGAGTTCATTGCTGGGGCTCTTGATGAGCTCGCCAGACACTACCCCGACTTCAAACCAACTTTGATAGAAAATGTTGCCAATCTAGTGAAGAGGCTGGCGGACGGTTCCACCTTTTCCCTCCCAAGGCCTGCTATTTACCGCTCTGAGAGGGGAGCATTTTATCATTCGAAGGACGATCCGATAGTTGACAACGAGGACAACTGCTCTCAACTGGATACCTGGGAGACTATAGAAGAAGCATACATCTTGGAGAGCGCAGCTTCTGTGGTTGGTGGGCTGGTTGAGTTTGGTAACTCCTGGCTCACACTCAAGGAGCATGTCTCCCCAGAGTGCTGGGTTAAGCTGATTGTCCTGGAGAACTCGCCATTTGACTACTTGTACTCTAACGCAATGTACCCTGTGAATGGCACCTTGAAATACTTCGATGATGATGACCGTACATATGCCATGCAAGCCATCCTTGATGAGATTGTTAAGCAGGTCGACAGTGTATCGGAATACCTAGATTCTTCAGACAGGCACTCTGTCTTTCAATCATTACAAGGCGACCTGGATAAAGCGGATGATCTTTTCAATCGTTTGATCTCCACCAACAATATTTTATTTTCATTTGTTGACGTTTTCTGCAATGCTGATTCTCTGTCAAGCACTCGTGCAGACCAGTTATGCAGATTCTTCAGTACAGCGACTGGATCTCGCCTGATCAGAAATCTGGGAAAGCTCCTGAACCGTGTTTCTTATGAGGAGCATGTAATAGTGACCACCATGCCCTCCAGCGTGGCGGAACAAACGATCATCAAGGACTATGACGATGGATACCCACCCACCCGAATCTTTAACCAGGATCCCCACGAAAAGTTGAAGCACGAAAACACCTCTGCAAAGTTCAAGAATGCATGCCAGATCCGGCTGATTGGCCACCGCATTCACTCGTCACTTGCAATTGTTTTCAACACTCTGTTGATGCTGTCGAACATGCCATCTGAAGACCTAACACAGGACCCGACTCGCTGGATGGGTGTCAAGGTCACTGAGGATGTGACCGATGTCTTTGTCAGCTCGTTATCTACTGAACTCTTTAAAGTTCCTGACCTCTTTTTGATCCTGCTCTACACCATGCATTATTGCTTCACTGACTCGCATAGCGATAATGTACTCACGATTCCTGCCATTATATTGATGCAGAAGGGAGGATGGTATAGAGAGAGAGAGACGTTGAGTTACTTCTGGTCCAAGCTTAAAACTTCAGACTCATCCAAAATCTTAGAGATCAAGGAACTCGCTTATGTGAAGAACACAGAGGAAAGCATCACATTGTCCATCATCATGAACTGTCTCGTTTTTTTCAATAAACTAACGGACTACAATGGCATGATGGCTGTGGCTAATTCTTCAAAATTCTATGAGGGCGATTGCCGGGGCTCGAAGTTCATTGATGTCCATGACTTGAGGGCCAACTTGCTAGTGCAGACGAAGCTTCTTGGATTTGGCGTTCTTGGTGACATTTTATCCGAGGACGACACTGAGTCTGATCATGAGAACGGGCTTCCCGAGGAAGTGGCGTCAGAGGTGGTCAAGCTTTGTAGGAACATCTTTTCATGTGTCGAGGAGAAACATTTGGGTGAGTCCGATGGATCACTGTTTGCTATTGACTCTGCGAGAGTCCACGATTCTCCCTCAAAGATTAAATACCTCGAATGGCTGGGTATGCCTGATGTGACGGCCGCTAAAGTGGTCTCAATAACTGGAGGTGACTTGTCCTTTTTGGACAAAGGAACTATTCCTCATCCGATTCTCAGCAGAGATACACTGGAAGCTGCTATGGACAAGTTCGAATCGAACAAATACGAAGGGTATGCTCCAACTTTAATTCCTCCGCAATACTGTGATTACCACACACTGGTTGAGCTCCAAGAGTTGCGTGAGACACAGAAGAGTGAAATACTGGACAAGATCCTCCGCTTCGTACAGCTTCACCCGATGGCAGCGCGCGCAGTATCAGAATTCTTGATTGCCTCCTTCTTGGATGGCCCTGGCCAATCGGTTGAGGAATTTGAAGCCGTTGTTCTGCGCCTAGTATTGGATTATATTCACTCGTTTGAGTTTACAAAGGAGGACAACAAGGACCTTGCTGGTATGCTTCATCTTTTCAGCACATTAATTTTGAACGACACAGTGTTTTTCTCATGCCACTCCGCACTTGAGGAGTTTTCCAGTCTTGTGATAGGAGAACTGGATTCTGAGTTTGTGAATGCTGATTGGTTTGATGACGCTATGTTTTCTCTTGTGAGAATCACCTCCGGCTCTCAACTTCCGGAATCCTCGAAGGCTGGCTCTGTCCGTCCACTTGTGGGTGTTATCAAAGAGCATCCACTGCCCTTCAAGCTCGGTAAACATCTTGGTGACAAACTCTTCGAAATTGCAACAAATGTTCCAGAAATTGATACTCCTGACGGTGCTCTAGCGCTTTGTCGCCTCCTCACAGTTTACGCTGGCGATACAAGGTATGCAGAGAGAACGGCTGAATGCGGGATCATCGAGAAAATCTTGAAGGCCTTTTCCTACCCCAAGCTCAAAGAGGGTGAAAGGCCATATGCGCTCCAGGCTTCTTTCATGTACCTTGTGAGAAGATGCTATGAAACAAGGGAGATTGTGCATGACATGATTGTCAGGGAAATAAAGCTCCAGTATACCGGAAGGGGAAAGAAAGAAAACAAAGAGCGTACTCGTGACCTTTCCTCAGTCTTAAAGGATTCTTACGGCGTGATCATGAGGGATCCTGATGCTTTCGTTGACGAGATCTCCAAGAGAGTCAGATTTCTGGACTTCTCAGAAAGTTCCATGAAATCTTTCACAACGAAAATGATCGAATTTAAGGACGAGGATACTGTTATGCCCGATGCTGATAATCCCAAGGAGGGGCCATCAAGCTCAGGTATATCACTTCAGAGTCAAACTGGTGTTGTTCATCTACTTTTGACTGAATTGATGGCCGCTGTTAAAAACGATTGGCTAGCTGAACCCCCGTTGACGGAGAAAGAAAAGACAGAGGAGCAAAAAAGAAAGCTAAAAGAGAAAGAGAGCGAACTTGTGAAGACTCCGAAGAGTGAAATAACCAAGAACCCACATTGTGCTCATATAGTCTTTCTGCTGAAAGTGCTGACAGAACTGCTGTCCTCCTACAAGCAGAGTAAGCTGGAGTTCCTCACCTTCTCAAAGAAACAACTTCTTCAGTCGTCAGTACATGAGGATCCAAAACCGCGGTCCACCTCTCTGAACTTCCTACTGCACCAACTTATTCTAGCAGGCAGAACCGATCTTCCAGAAGCTGAGCTGGCCCGAAAAGTTTTCATTGGAGAACTTGCTGTCAGCTCGATTATTGCTTTCGTGTCCACAGTGAGTGGTACTGCATTGAAAGCCAGCCCCAAAGTTGTCGACCCGGATTTGACATTTATGAGAAAGTTCACGATTGACACAGTGCACAAGGTCCTCAAAGAGTCTGTGGTGACGGCACCAGGACTGAGGTCTATGTGTGAGCGTGTCACTTCATTGTGTTTGACTTTACGCTCGTTGTTAAGTCCAAATGAGGAATCGTATCTGGACTCTTCTGTCATTGAGTATGATGCCTTCCATCTCTCAAATGTTGTTTTCGACTCGGGAATTACTGTCACGCTGACTTCGATACTCTCTGATCTCGACTTGAACTTCACTGATTACATATTTCCTCTTGAAGCTGTCGTCAACGTCCTTAGTTTTTTGGGTCAAATCAAAGCGAACCACCAGGAACTCTTCAGAGATCTGCACCCATGCACCGGCCTTGAGGAGGAAGAAGTTGAAGAGGACGAAAATGATTTCAAGGAAGAAACCCCAGACCTCTTCCAAAACTCGACGCTGGGTATGTATGATGTCGAAGAAATCGACTCTGAAGATGGCTACAGCAGCGATGAACTCAGCTTCGATGAAGATGACGATGATCTGGATGACGGTGATCTAGATCGTGATGTTGAGATCGTGTACAGCGAGGACGAGGACATCATTAGCAGCGAGAGTGGTGAAGTTATCCCTAGTGATTCTGACGAAGAGCGCTCCGAATCTGATCACTCAGACTCTGATCAGATGGATACTGACTCTGATGAAAGCGACAACTACATCAGTTATAACATTGCCCCGGAGATGTCAGCTGAGACGGATTTTGACTCCGAAGAAGAACATGGCTCTGAGGAGTTTTCAGAATTTGAAGAAGGTGATGATGACCTGGGGATAGACTTACCGACAGACGAAGAGCATGAACATGTATTTGATATTGATGATGTGAATGATGTTCTCGATGGTGAAGACTCAAGCGGTCATTGGATGAGTCGTGGACATGATGACGCCTTAAACGAGGATGGAATGATTGACTTTGACGTCGATCTAGATGACGTCGTCGGTGAAGACGACGACGATGAAGACGGCCTAAGTGACGATTCGGTAACGTTTACGCGAAACTTGGCATCCAGTCGATCCTTCGGAGACAGATCTAGAGGAAGACATGGCCGCTCTCATGGTTCCAGTGCTGCTCACAGAGATTTCATCGAACTTGTGAACAGTAATGCCCAAGGGGGTGTAAGACAGGTTCCGTCATCTCACTTGAACCAAATTTATAGCTTCTTCGTGAATGTTTTAAACGAGCGTCACGGGAGAGGGAATCCAGGAAGCATACTCAGTCCGTCTCGTCAGGTGGACGAACTCAAAATACTATCCACTAGAGATCGCTGGACTGACCTTGCCTCTATGCTTGCATCGAAGAATGATGGTCTTCGCATCTATGGCGAAATCTTCAAGAGAATCTACGAGCCTAGCCGTGAAATTCATGACGCGAAGGTGAAGGAGGAGGAGGAGGATCGAAGAAGGGCAGAAGAGGACGCTAAGCGGCTCCACGAGCATGAGCAGATTGAACCGGATACAGTTGAGGACAGTGCTGGTCAGCAAGTAGAGGCCTCTGAACCTGTTTGGGTGACCATTGGCGACAGACAAGTCGATATCAGCGGTACGGATATAGACCCTGACTTCTTTGAGGCTCTGCCTGATGATATGAGAGAAGATGTTTTCACGCAACACATTAGAGAAAGACGTGCCCAGGCCGCCGTGAATGGCGCAGCCACTCGGGAAATCGATCAAGATTTCCTGGAAGCTCTACCGCAAGCCATCAGAGATGAGATAATCCACCAGGAGACGCTTACCAACAGACTGAGAGCCGTTGAGGAGCTCACGAACCGGAGCCACAACGCCGATGAAGTGGTAGACAATCAAGATAGGGACAAAGAAAAGAAATCCAAACAGAAGGTTTTCTTCACTCCCTTGATTGACAAACATGGGGTTGCCTCATTGATGAGGTATGTCTTCATTCCTCAGTCATTCCCAGCGAGGAAGTCTTTGTATATGCTTTTTGGACAGCTTTGCTTGAACAAGCAGACAAGATCTGAGGTTTTGGGATTGATGATTGCCATTCTTCAAGATGGTATCGCCAGCCAGGATGCGTTAGAGAAATCCTTCCATCAGATTTGTTTGAGATCCAATCCTACGCCCCTTCCGGCGCCTATTGTGGAGGTGAAGAGTGGAATTCCAAGAACTCCTACAACACCGCTAGTGCCGAAGTTTGTTCAAGGCTCCAACCACTTCCCAAGTCGTGCGTCGCCTTTCGTGATTGGCTGTCAAGTACTTGAGGCTCTACAGTTCCTTCTAGAATCAGACCCTCAACTAAGACACTACTTCCTCTCTGAACATGAGGCAATATGTTTGGCGAAAAAGGTCAACTCATTGAAGAAGCCACATACTGGAAGGGCCTCAAAGTATCCTCTGAATTCTCTTCTCTTGTTACTGGACATTCCGCTTGTGAAGCAGAAGTCGGTACTCATGGATGGGCTCTCTCGCTTGGTTCAGATCACTACCCGTCCACTTGAAGCGTTAAAAAGAGCACAGGACGCTGCAGATGATACGAAGAAGATTGAATTACCGAACATCGCTAGCTCTAGCTTGAAGAACATTGTTACTATTCTCGTCTCTGATGACTGTTCGAGTCGCACTTTCCAACAGACACTGAGCGCGATGCAGAACCTGCTAGTGGTTAAGGCTCATAATGTTTTTTCCAATGAGTTGTCTAAACTGGCTACCAAACTCGGTGTTGTGCTCAACAAAGACCTCAATCAGTTGGTGACCGACTTGGAGAAAAATGGAGCCGAAGCTGTCGATTTTGAGGCAGACATTATGTTGAAGTTTACCTCTGCGAGTTCAGACCAGTCTAAGCTGCTGAGAGTGCTGACCGCCCTGGACTACCTCTTCGGAAGAAACGACAAAGGGGAAGAGAAAGTTGACATCGATAGCAAGGAGTTGACCAAGCTGTACAACAATCTAAAGCTAGGAACACTATGGGGAGCTCTGAGCGACTCTCTTGATGCGTTTGAGAGTAACAAAAGCATAACGCACATCGCCTCGGCCCTTCTCCCACTGATTGAATCGCTGATGGTGGTTTGCAAGCATAGCAAAGTCAAAGAAGTTCAGGCAAAGGATGCCCTGAAGTATGAAAACCAGAAATGTGACTTTGTAAACGAGCCTATCGAGAACTTGTTCTTCTCGTTCACCAATGAGCACAAAAAGATCTTGAATCAGATGGTACGGTCCAACTCGAAGCTGATGAGTGGTCCGTTTGCCATGTTGGTAAAAAACCCCAAGATCCTTGAATTTGACAATAAGAGGAACTACTTTGACCGAAAGCTACATGATTCTCAAGTCGAGAAGAAGACTCTTGCAATTTCTGTTCGCCGTAAGGAAGTTTTCCTTGACTCGTACCGTGCTCTCTTCTTCAAAGCCAAGGATGAATTCCGTACAGCAAAGCTGGACATCAACTTCAAAGGGGAGGCCGGCGTTGATGCGGGTGGTATCACTAGAGAGTGGTATCAGGTTCTTTCAAGACAGATGTTCAATCCTGACTATGCCCTGTTTGTTCCTGTGGCCTCTGACAAGACAACGTTCCATCCTAACAGAACGTCGTGGGCCAACCCTGAACACCTGTCTTTCTTCAAGTTTGTTGGACGTATCATAGGCAAGGCCATATTTGACAATTGTTTCCTTGACTGCCATTTCTCGCGAGATGTCTACAAGAGTATTCTAGGCCGTTCAGTATCGCTGAAGGACCTTGAAACCATCGACATGGAATATTACAAGTCTCTGATGTGGATGTTGGAGAATGATATTACTGACATCATTATCGAGACATTCTCTATTGAGGCAGACGACTATGGTGAGGCTAAAATCATCGACTTGGTTCCAAACGGTGCCAATATTCCGGTGACAGAGGAGAACAAATACGAGTATGTTCGTCTCGTTGTGGAATTCCGTCTACAGAAAAGTGTTGCTGAACAGGTGGACAACTTCCTACAAGGGTTCCACGAGATCATTCCTAAGGAGCTGATCTCCATCTTCGACGAACAGGAGCTTGAACTTCTTATCTCTGGACTACCTGATATCGATGTTGATGATTGGAGAAACAACTCCAATTACGTGAACTACACGGCTAATTCGCAAGAAGTTTCCTACTTCTGGAGAGCTGTTCGATCCTTTGACACAGAGGAACGTGCCAAACTGTTGCAGTTTGCAACTGGTACATCCAAGGTCCCACTGAATGGGTTCAAAGAGCTGGAAGGTGCCAGCGGTGCCACAAAATTCAACATCCATAAGGATTTCGGATCAACTGACCGCTTACCATCCTCACACACCTGCTTCAACCAAATTGATCTGCCTGCCTATGACTCGTATGAGAAATTGAGAAAGGCGTTGCTGCTAGCAATCAACGAGGGCCATGAAGGTTTTGGACTTGCTTGAGCTACATGACCCATACAAAAGGTGCACACTCTTATCACTAAGTGACTTTACGTTTCTAAATAGTTGTAGAATATCATAGTTGTGTGTATATGTCGTCTCAGTTTACTTTGTCTCACCTCCCTCCTTCAAGAAGTCACTGTTGTCTGTTAGAATTCGTCTGTGGGCAAGGCGAGGTCTTGTCATGCCTGAAGTACTTACTTCAACAGCTTCTCAACGTCAAAGTCCTCAGACTTTTCCACAGGAGCAGGAGCAGCGGCCTTTGGAGCAGGTTGGCTGGAGCCCGATGTGGCAGCGAAGCCGCCACCGACAGCGGTGGCCAAAGTGGCAATCGAGATCTAACCTGTTAGTGCCGCTTCTCTTGGATAGCTTCAATCGAGGCCTAATGAGTCCCTTGAGGCTCAATTAGCTCCTTAGAGCTCAATGGAGCAGAGAGGTTGACACTTACCCAGTGGGCTGGAACTTGCTTTCCGAGAATAGTGTATGCAGAACCCATTGCGTGCCGAGATAGTGCCCTACTTGTGGCAACACCCCAAACTTTTGTTGAGAACCCCCGAAATGTCGACCGCGGACAGTACGTATAACGTCCCTTATAAGAAAAGTCGTCAAAATAGCCCAACGTAGTAATTACTGTAAAAGTCGAGGGTTGTGATGTCTGTAGTTTCCCGAAAATTGGAAAATTCCAGAACTTGAGGGCGAGACTTTCCCATCGACTAAAGTCTTGTTAACCTGTGTATTCCTCACACTCGTCTGCATCCACAATGTCCGGTGTCCTCAAGTCCATATCCTCTATTGTCCCACTTCTCGACAGGGTTCTCGTGCAGAGAATCAAGGCCGAGGCCAAGACAGCCTCCGGTATTCTTTTGCCGGAGAAGAACGTCGAGAAGCTCAACCAGGCTAAGGTTTTGGCCGTTGGCCCAGGCTTTACCGACCAGAACGGTAACAAGGTTCTTCCAAACGTTGCACCAGGTGAGACCGTCCTGATTCCACAGTTTGGTGGCTCCGTTATCAAGATTGGCGAGGATGAAGTTGTCCTCTTCAGAGACTCAGAGATTCTTGCCAAGATCCAGGAGTAAGAAAGCTGACATATTGAATCATGTACATATCTATCCGACCCTGTAGTATTATAATCGTCTAGTGACCGCCTCCTTGTAATAGTTCGATATGTTGAAGTGCTTCAGGTAGTCCAATGCACCCTGCTCAGATGCTGCTCTGAACACGCTCCATTTTTTGAAATGAAGCTCTTTCAACTGTCCTTCCCACAGCAGCTCACACTTATTCCCGGAGAGATCAATCTGTTTCCCTTCCACAATGGTGGACTCGCACCATTTGATTCTATTCAGCATTAATTTCCTGTAATGCCTCACGTTCTTCTCAGTACCCTCCACGATTATGAGCACAAACTTCGGGCAATGAAGAATAGAGCCAAAGAGTCTGAGTTGCGAGGCATTCTTATCTGCTTTGAACTTGTGGGAAGGATGCTCCAGCTTATCCACCACGAAGACCGCACTATAGAAGCCCTTTTGAAGATCCCTCTCCACTTTCTGTTCCAGTTTCTCCAGTTTCTGCTCACTTGTGAGCTTTCTCGACTCATTATCTGCTATGTGCTGTTGTCTGCGCTTCTCAACCTCCCTCCTCACCCTCTGCTCAACGGCTGTTGGGTCTCTGATGGCTTCATTTGTGAGTGCACCCATCAGATTGTTAAGCTTCACCTTTGGCTTCGGCGGTGGTTCCACCCCGAGTTTGATCTTGTCCTGCAGTTGCTCATACCTCTCTGCTCTCGCCTGTCTTCTGATTCTTTTGATTTCCTTCTTAGTTAGGAACAGAGGCTTTGGAGGGGGCATGTGTTTCTCCCAGGGCGCCATTATGGGCACCATGTGCTGGATATACTGCGAAATAGACTCTTCCGGAGGCCCATTATCACCAACGAAGAGTAAATTCCACCACTCACACAAAGGTGGCTCATCCACTCTGTATTTTTCCTCTTGCAAACCAATGTCTGGTTGAAGTCCAAGTTCTCTCTTCTGTTCAGCCACCAATTTTGCCTCCTCCAACTCCTGCTGCTGTTTCCGGAGCTCTTCACCTTGCGCAATGTACTTTCCCTGTTCATTAAACTTGAATTGCCGCACCTTTCTTTCTGGCATGTTGTCGCTGAGATATGGGTTGACAACAAACCCACGCTTGTTCACCTTCTGAAGGTTGGGGTTATCGCTTTTCCACGTACCACCAGAAAGCAGAGGATGCAATTCCACTTTGAGTCCTTTGCCTCGTTCATTTCGTGAATCTGAATTCACTGTCGAGCGGTTCTCATCGCCTCCATTTGACTTTGCCTGGGTTGCTTGTCTGTTCGCTTTCAGTTGGGCAATCCGCTCCCGAGCCCTCCTGGCCTTTTCCTCTTTCTCATCAACCTTCAATCGTTTAGCCTCCCCTTCACTGGCCCCATCCAGTGACCTTTTACCCGCCTGCATTAGTCTCTTTACTTGTATTATCGCTGCAGTAGCAGGGCCCCGATGATTTCAAAAAAAAATTCAACTCCACATCTCATCAACCTCGATACAGCGACTACTCCAGAATGAAATACGTCATCGAGCACATGGAGCAGGGCTTCACCGAGTGGGTGACCCTTGAGTATGGCACCATCATCAAGGAAGTTGGAAGGGAAAATCTGCTATTGACCTCGCTTCCTGAAGGGACGAATATTCCGCAAGTGCTCATCGATGCTGGACTCCAGTGGACCTCCAAGGACGTTTCAAAGGTTGGGACAGCGGAGCTGCCGATTATCAAGGAGCGCGTGTGTCTACTTGACCCTTCAGCAGAGACGGATCTGGTACCGGCTGAGGCTGAAAGCTTTGATTACTTTGTGTTTGGAGGTATCTTGGGTGATCATCCACCTAGGGACAGAACCGGTGAACTGAGACGCAAGTACGGGTTTGTGGGCAGAAGACTGGGGAACAAGCAAATGACTACGGACACTGCTGTGAGAACAACGCAACTTATTGTGAAAGATCAGATCAAGTTCGAAGACATCAAGTTCATCGATTACCCCGAGTTCAGGTTCAATAAGAATGAGGCCACTGAGATGCCTTTTAGATACGTCCTTGACAGCGAAGGAAGACCGATCCTACCCGAGGGTATGTTGAACCTCATCAAAAAGGATTCAGAGCAGTCATTGGACGAACTTCTATAGTTCAAATGTCGTTCATGTCTTGTCAATTGTATCGTATATACTAGTATTCGTAATCATTGCTCCACGAGGATTCTCGCCCTCTTCTCCTCAACTTTCTTCTTGTCAACCAGCACCTCTTTCAAGATAAATGCTGCAACGTTTTCGTCTTCGAAATAACTCACATGTGCTGTGATACCGGAAACAATGGACAAATCGAGCAGTCCTTGCTGCATGGCATAGTCGACCCGGCCATTATAATTCAAAGCAGTGAGTGATTGTAGCTGATCTGATGAGAGGTTTACAAACTTGTCCTTTTTCTTCCTTTTGGAGTCCAGCTCACCTTGGAAAGATGCAGCAGCTTTACTCAAACTTGCAACGTTCGCCCATGCACTAACGGCAGATGTCAAAACTTTGGTTTTCCACTCGTCACCCATCTGAGCAAAGTTGGAAAGCTGCTTATTGTAGTCTTCAATAAGGAAGGGAACAGGCTCCGGCTCCAAAATCTTGAGATCCTTTCTAATGAGTGGCTCAACTCTAAAGCTGACAGGGTCACAAGGATGGAAGATATTGTAGTAATTATCACATGCCAAAGTCCTCATGTTGTCTGTTGATGGACCCACCAGAGAACGCGCCCCAATGTTTTGTCCCTTGAGCAGCTTGAAAACACCAACAGGAGAACCCACGCTGAAATAGTTATCCACTTTGAAATGCAAATGTTCTGAGCATGAACGGTCAACCGAGTCAGGTTGTGCCGACAAGACATCCAACATGATTGCAGAGCCTAAACTGTGACCGATGATGGATACCCTCCCTCCAAAACCAGGATTACGCTCTTTGAACAGCTCGAAGAGCCTGTTAGCTTCATGTACAACTTCGGTGTAAATTTGTTGTAAATAAACTGGCTCATAGTAGAGCAGGACATCAAAGAGCACAGACCCAACCAAGTTGCGCATCGGCCTGAAGTCGGAAATGGTGATATCATTCAATGAGGGCAAAGTTTCGGATACGTCATCGGTGGTGTTGAAGTTCAGCTTATGCCTCCAGGATATCGGAAGCACCTGTACACGGCAGTTATCGTCATCA
Source organism: Williopsis maclurae (assembly GCA_003708355.3). NCBI lineage: Eukaryota > Fungi > Ascomycota > Saccharomycetes > Phaffomycetales > Wickerhamomycetaceae > Williopsis > Williopsis maclurae. The sequence continues at coordinate 60,320 of PPNZ03000024.1, forward strand.
TTTGCAAACTGCTTGAAATCCTTGTTATCGGCATGGACTTTCTTCAGGTTCTTGCGCATAATATTCACCGTGTGGATGAAATTCACATTTTGGAACTTTGTCCCCAACATCTGGCCAATTCCATGGACACAAAAGATTAAATGGTCAATTTTGCGACTACCTTGCATCTCATTGGTTTGATAATCCATCTGGATAACCTTCTCCATAGCCTCCATCGAGCGCTGATCATCTTCAGCGTTGCTTCCTCCAAAAATCTTGTCGATTTCTAAACCAAGAAGTGAGGTGAAATTGTGCTTGTCATCAGTAGCAGCTTCTGCCTTGGGATCTTGGAATCCCCTAGTGTGAAGCCGCGCACCAGGAGTTGGTATCGATTTGACGGTTTTCAGGTATCCAATCTGTAGATCACCACCATATCCTTTTTGCAAAATGTACGCACTCCGTCCATCAGCGTAAACCACCCTTTCGTCATCCTTAATCTTGAAAACCTCTTGCCCAGTCTTCCGGTGCAGAGGGTTACTCGGGTCCTTCTTTTCATATGGTTTTATTTTGAAGTAACCATCTTCAAGTTGTTGCGCGAGAGATTCCTTCACGGGCTGGCCATCAGAGAACCATGAGCCTCTACGGATTTCATACGTTGCTCCTTCCCAATACACCGGACTCATCCTTCTCTTATCCAGGTCAACTTCGAAGAGAAAGTCCTCATTCACAGGAATAGAGTTCGAGTACTTGTCACCGCTGATGAGTTTCTGATACTCTTTCTCGAGCCTTCTGGAGTCGTACTCACTAAATGAGGTGAAGTTCTTCGGTTCCTCGGCTTGTTCGTATTCGTAGTAGGGGGGCATATCAACGGCGATATCAGTTGCATAGGACCATCGAATTCTGAGAGGTGGAGCCGCAGGGTCTGTGGATGAAACTGGGGTATAGAATCTTCGAAGCAAAGACGATGGGTAAAGACGGTGGGTGTTATGCGGAGGCAGAGGTTGCCAGGAGTGTGATCGGAGAGCGTGGAACAGATTAGCCAGAGAAGAACCTCTCGAAGTACGAAGCATTGTGTGGAATCTGGGGGGTAGCCAGCTGGCCTTTGCTGGAGGTCTACGCTGGTAGCTTAATCTCAAATTTAGTGCTTCTTTCCCCGGGCGCTGCTAATTCCGGTCCAACAGTCGTGATTGAGAAGCTGAAGTCGCTGTGGCTTTTGCGGGCTCTACGCCAACTCCAACAATCCCTAATTGCTAATACGATGTCCCAAGCCAAAGCACAGAAGTACATTGACAACAACAGGTTCTTCATGATCTCCAAGTCATGGTGTCCCGACTGCCATTACGCCGAGGCCGTCTTCAAGAAGTATGGGGTGTTCTCCAAAGTTGAGATCCTGGAGCTTGACAAGATCGACCAGAAGGAGGCTGCAGAGCTCGAAAAGGGCTTCACTTCCATCTCTGGACGTAAGTGGGTTCCGACAATCTGGTTCAACGGTGAGACATTTGGGACTGAACAGACGCTCAAGCAGCTCGAGAGCCTCGACAAGACCGAGGAGGAGTTCAATAGGGCAGGGTTGTTGTGAACACTACGTGGCTATATATCTCGTATGAACATTATCCATGAATTGCACTAGCTCGAGCTCTCTCGCGAAGTCCTGCTGCGCGTCCGAAGAGGCTCCGAGACCGTGGGCACCCGCCGCCGTTGCGCTGGAGTCAAGTCTTCAGAACCTTCGATAAACTCTGCTGAGATGAGCGTGACATCCTTCTCTACCGTTGTAGGCGATAGTTCCTTCCATACCTCAACCTTCTCCTCAAAACTCACCGCGCTGAGCCCTCCTCGGGACTTCCTTCTGCTATGTCGCTTCTTTTGATGCGTAGCCTGTGGTTGTTCCGGTGGGCTCGTGGCCGTGTCCTCATCTTCGATTTCCTCCTTTGTCGTAACTTCGTCAACCAGTTCCTTGAACCCATCGCCACCTTTCTGTGCAAATATCTTCTCAAGGTAGCCCTCGCTTTTTGATGTCCTTCTCTTCTTCTTCACCATCTCATCGATGCACACTCCCGGTGCAAGATTTCTGTGAATATCCAATGCAGAATCTTTCAACTTCGCCACAGAGCTTATTCCTATGGGCTCCTGCTCACTGTCAGGTAGCACGGTCCCACAACAAAGCGCTGCATCATCCTGGGATTTGTACTCGATCGCATGTGCCAGTCTGGCATGGTTCAGGAACCCCTGAGCAGAGCCAAAGTCTGTGCGTCCACATCGTGGACAGTCTACGCGTACAATGACCCCATCAGAGCGTTTGTGCACACAGATCTTGTTTCCCTGGGCATCCATCACCGGACGGAGCCCGCCATATGAGGTTCTGTGAACCGCAGGTTCATGCTCCTTGGAGGAGCGGCGAAGGTTGTACGCGGGCTCTGGCTGCTTGGGAGCCACGGTCTGCACTCGCTGAGCCTCCAGCACCTCCTTCTTGAGCGCAACAACCGACTGGATGTACGCGGCGTAACCTTCATCTTCATGCACCTTCTCCAGCGTCTCCATCTGCTCCAGCACACGGTGGATCTCGTTCTGCACGAGATGGAACTCCCTGTGCTTGAGCAGAACCTCCAGGTCGACCTCTTCCAGCAGGCGCTGGCGGATCTCTTCGCCGATGGGGCTCACCTCGGGCTCGTGCGATGGCGAGAATCCGTCCGAGTTGGGCGACTTGGGCGTAGCGATCTGCACGTACATCGACGAGTTTCCTGCACCGCCGACAACATCTTCGTTGAAGGCCAGCTGGCGTGCCATCGTGTGTGTCTGTGTGTTGGTGGTGGTGCCGTGTTGATTGTTTCCAAAGCTTCAAACCCCGTGCACAGCTCTCTTGCGATTAATTCGCGGTGCACACAGTGCACAAGCGCAACAAATTGCCAATGGCGCTGGTTACACTCCAACGCGACTGAAGAGCCCATACAGCAATGTCCCGAATCCCGTCCTCTTTTGACGACCAGAACGACTACAGGTATGGCATGATATCTATGATCTTGGCACAGTGCACATCTAACATCACCACCCCTCGCAGACAGCTTGACTTCGTCGACAAGTGCATCAAGAACTGCAAAGAACAGCCCTTGGTGCCTCTCGGGACGCTGGCCACGACCGTTGCAGTGATCCTGGCCGCCAGGGCATTGCGCGGCGGTAACAGACCAGGCGCACAGAAGTGGTTCCGCTACCGTGTGGGTTTCCAAGGGTTCACCATCGCAGCGCTGGTTGTTGGTGGTATCGTGTACGGGAGGGACACACAGGAGACCAGAAAGTCCAAAGAGGACGAGATGCGTGAGAAGTCTAAGGCGCGTGAGAGACTATGGATCGAGGAGCTTGAGAGAAGGGACTTTGAGGCCAAGCAGAGAAAGCAAAGGGCTGAGTACGCTAGACTCAAGTACCAGGAGGCTCAGGAAAAGGAGAGGCTTGCAGAGCACCAGCTACACGAACTGGAAGACTCCGACGAGATCAAGACGATTCGCACTCGGAAGTGAGTCGGCATGCCGGATGACTGTTCATAGTGTAACATATACGAGATCACGATGTTTGTTTTCGGGGATGGGAGGTTGGAAGTTGACAGCTAGCAAAAGATCTACCCACCTTCAAATGGATACTCTGATGTACATTGTACTTGCCGGCACCGCTGCCCACTTATATCCACCCAATCCAACATCAATGAAATCTGAATGGCTGTGGTGTATTGCCCCGCTTACTATATAAGCGGCCATCGGCCTCTTGGTGTGCCATATTTAAGCCCATATGACAGGATTCATGCATGGCCTGTGCGTCACGGACATAATTTCAACACAGAAATATACAAGGGACGGTATTAAGTCTCTCTACTTTCTCACAATGAACAGCGGGGGCCTGGTGTATTCAAAGAGCCCTGAGTTACGCGTAACCCGCCCTGAGCTCTGGGGCCAGCTGTTTAGTTCATCGTTCTTCTACCGCTGATCACGTTCAAGACAACGTTTAAAGATAGGTGCAATACAACGTTCTATAACGATTATCCTCAACTGACATTTACAATTTCATCAGGGTGGTGCACATGAACTACCGTGGGCTTGTGACGCACTTCACCAATGATCCGAAGAAGCTCATCGGGAGACGTCGTATTCATAGCGTACTATCCACCAAGATCACGGAGCGATCCAGAGGCATGGGACTCAGACGCTATTTTCAAGCAGTTTTGGCCACCGTCACAACTTCATTCAGATTGAAAGGATGACTGTAAGGAGTCCAGGATGTAATAAGTTGGATTGGACACCTTGGGCTAGACTGAAGAGTTCTTCTTTCGTCTACGCACTTGGGTGGAAATTTTTCTGCCGGAAGAATGAATACAGCTAATATCCACCTAGGAGAGTGCCAGCCCTTTGGCATATATGATTCATGTGTCAAATACGGAAGGAAGATCATGGCTACATCCTCAAGGCACCTTTAGAAGATCATAATCGATGATTTTTTGTCCTTATCTATTCAATGATACAGATTTATCGGGCCTGAGCTATGACACTATGGTTATGACTGGCGAAGAGTGTCAAGTAAGAAATGCCACGATCACAGCAGCTGTATTCGAATCGATCAGTGCCAATCAGCTTAAAGGCCTTTCTGATGGCCGCGGTACAATCGTTTCGATCAAAGATCTCAATTTTAGAGGTCACACAATGTCTCTTGACCTTTCGAGTTCCCTTACTACCGTTCAAGGAATATTGGCGCCCAATTTTACAGAGATGATTATTCACGTCTGCAATGTGATGCCATGGGTACGCGAGGTCATCACGCCCAAGCTCGAGCAATTGGACATACGCAAAATCTCTGACAGAATGCCGGCCGGACAGACTGGCTGCTTTGACTATTCATTTTGCGAACGTGTCAAGATCCTCAAGTTGGTACGTATCACTGATCCCTTGGTAAGGCTTTGCATGCCATTCCTGGAGTCCTTGGAGCTGGAGTACAGTGGGAATGTCATGTGGAGCGAAAAGGCAAGTTTCCCACGGCTCAGAAAACTGGTCATCAGGTGCGATGATGACTTGCGAGGCCCGGAGTTCTTTGAGGCTCCATTGGTGCAATATTTCCATCTGGAGCTATGTTTGGGTTGCAAACAGCGGGAAATGGAGGCCAGACTCACCAATTTGAAGAAGCTAGTGGCCAGGGACTATGGACCGGGACCTGTACCTCCACATACACGAGGGAAAAGTGGAGCTTAAGCTCCCTGGACACCGCAAACCCAGTCGGTTCACTGTGAGGGCAATGGGGGCCATAGGCCGTACTCCGTTAGCGAATCGCAGGAAATATAGGTTCCACAGGTGTGGTTTCTGTGGAACAAGATTCCTAATGTTGGATGGCTGAATCTGAAATCGAAGTGAACGCATTCTGGCGTAGTGTCCAAGTAGCTCCCTGTTCTTCTTCGCGATGCGTATTTGAACATCAACAAACTACAGCTGAGTGCATAAAATCACCAAATCACCGAATCACCAAACCATCGTGTTCGACGGCTCGTTCAGCTTCATACACATGATACGCTCACACCATGTCCTTCACATGGAGAAGTGGTACCGTGGGTCTGTAGGCGACTGTTTGCAAGGGATCCAGTTTTTGTGCCAAATCTGCATACTAATTTGTCCTGATCATGTGGTCCGGATCAAAACCCCCGCATGAATTCGGGCTGGACATTTTTGGTTACCTCGTCGCGGCAACTTCAAGGACAATCATATCAAAAGCATCACCTCATTTTACATTTTACAAGCCTTGTCGTTGATGTCGAGGGCGTACGTATCGGCATAACCAAGCGAGAAACTAGCACTAACAGCCAGTGATTCTTCTATTGTTCCATACCTGGCCACAAGGTCTCCCTTTGTCGGGGAAGAGTTCATCCCGGGACAAGAGGCGGTGGATACTATCCATAACGCTAGGATACTGTGAGTACCCCCTTGATACCGATAGATCTCAGTGCTAACCCCACGCAGTGTACTTGGTGCTGGAGGACTGGGATGTGAAATATTGAAAAACTTGGCATGCACGGGCTTCATCGACATCCACATCATTGACATGGATACTATCGACATCTCCAACCTGAATAGACAATTCCTATTCAGACCTCAAGACATTGGGAGGCCAAAGGCCCTGGTGGCCGCGGAGTTTGTGATGCAGAGAGTCCCCGGTGTAAGGATAACGCCGTACTTTGGAAAGCTGCAGGATAAGGACGAGGATTACTACAGACAGTTCTCATTGGTGATATCAGGCTTGGACTCAATAGAGGCACGCAGATGGATCAATTCAAAGCTGATACAGCTGGTGGATCCCGATGATTTTGAAACGGTGAAGCCTCTCATTGATGGCGGGACAGAAGGGTTTAGAGGCCAGGCGAAAGTGATATTTCCGACGTTCAGTGCCTGTTACGAATGTTCACTCGACACCCTGAGCGGAACCACAACGTATCCGATGTGCACAATTGCGAACAACCCTCGACTTCCAGAACACTGCATTGAGTATGCAAGCTCCGTGCTATGGCAGCAATCGAGGGAGGAGAAGTTGGACATGGATATTCCTGAACACGTGGATTGGATCCTCAAAACGGCACTGGAACGGGCAAACCACTTCAAAATTGATGGCGTTAACAGAAGTCTTGTGCTTGGGGTGGTGAAGAACATCATACCTGCCATTGCATCGACGAACGCCATCGTTGCTGCAGCGTGTTGTAACGAGGCTTTCAAGATCCTATCGAGCAGCGCACCTGTGCTGGACAATTTCATGATGTATTCAGGTGCAGATTCTGTCTTCACCTACAGCTTTGCATACGAGCGCAAGGAGGACTGTCCTGTATGCGGGGGTCTTTAAAATTAGTATAACAGATGAAATATCATATGTACATAGTCTCAACATTAAAAGGTATACAAATCATCAAGGGCCAGCCATGTCGTTGAAGTACGTGGACCCACCAAATATCGACTCGAGAAACATCTGTTGTGACTCGTCACCTGGTTTCAGCGCGGGGAAATTGCTGGCGCCAGGTTTAAGATCAGCCGAGCCTCCACCTTCGGTGCGAGGAGAAATCTCATCCGCGTTGTCGGCCGTCAAAGATCCTTGCTGGTTGACCAGGACATTGAAATCAAATCCAGGCTCAATGTTGGCATTGATCATCTGATCAAGCTCTTGGAATGTCAGATCAGCATAGTCCATGGTCCCAACGTTGAAAAATGGATCACCCAGCGCGTCATAGACCTTGGGTTTTGGATCCAAGTAATCAGCGCCTTCTTCCAACAACCAATGCCACAATAGACTGATCTTCCCAGTAGGGTTATGTGCTTCCTCAGTGGTTTCCAGTAATTCCGGGAGATCCAATTCAATCACTTCACCAGATTTCGATTCATTGTGCTTCTTCACTGCCGCGTTCAGCTGCTCAAACTTACCTGGATAATGGGAATTCACGTACTCTTGAAACAAGATGTTGTAGAATACTAGTCTCCAACAAACAAAATATCTTTGCGACAGCTTAGAACACGCCTGAACATATTCCATCAGACGCACAACCAACTGATCAGATGTTGAGAGCTCATATGAAAACCGCGTCAACCACTGATCCAGCCCTTCAGAGTCGGGAAGTTTGAACTGTTCGACTATGCGGAGGTTGAGCGTGCCACACATGGCACGCACACATAGGGACATGGTTTGGTGCACCACACGCTTTGAGCTTTCAAACATGTAGGCACTGAGGAAGGACTCAAAGTGTAAGGTCTCATTGTAGCGTGACGGGTCCTTTGCATAGGCGTGACAAAGTCTAAGCACAATGAAGGAAGATTCCATAGTCATCGCGGTATACTTGTGAATCTCGCTGAGTTCGGACGGATCACATGTGAGCATCAGGAGGTACGAGAAAACGGCATGGAGGTTGTAAAGAACTAGCTTCCGCGACAACTCCAAGATCTTGTCCGTTTTGGTCAAAAAAGTCTCCATGGGACTAGATAGATTGGTGAGGTCTGCAATAGTGCGGTACTTCAACAGCACACGCTCGACATACTTCAACTGTCTGTCCAGATCTGCTCTCTTTGGATGGTGGCGGATCGAAGATCCCGACCTTATCAAGCCGCGCATCAGTTGAGTCACTTCATTCATTTTGACCAAGTCCTCAATGCAGCTCTTCTCCATGGCCGAGTCTCGACCAGACGGAGTTGGCAATTCGGTGTCGTACTCATCATCAATGAGTAATGGACATCCAAAATGCAAAGCCTGAACGGCATCCAAGTACATTAGCCGCACCCATATCTTCCTCCACAACAGAGCCGTAGCATGACCCTGGATGATGCTGAATCGGGAAGGATCACGGTGTAACCCGTGCATCTTTGCAATTTGGATAATCAGTGCCAAAAATATAGTAGAGTCTGTGCTTTCATCTCCATCTTCAGGTGCATAGACTCTGTACAATCTCAAAAGTAGCAACGCTTGAATGTGCTTGAGACTTGGCTTTCTCAAGACACTTGATTTTGAGATACAGCCTTTCGAGAGCTCTATGAAGATTGGAGAGATCCGAGCGTCTGAGTTCAGTATTTGCCGAACCAACGAGTTGTGAGCCATTGGGCTGTCCTTCAACGGCAAAGATATGAATGAAAACCGTAAGACACACAGAAGGAGGGAAACAGAGACATACTGCTGGACGTTGCTAAGCACCAAGACCGCTTTACCGTCCGGAGAGCTTGAAATAAGGGATTCAACATTCTTTCGAAATGACACCTCATCGACAAACGGCACAAAGGCGTATGTCTCAGCGAAAAAATGGTCGATCAAGAGCATGAGTACATCTTTTTGAGGCAAAGCACGATTGATGTTTTCCAGCAAAGAGTCAGTGATTACATCATCTTCCTGCCTGAAGATGCCCGCTATGCTGTCTTGCTTTGTTTCTATCTGGCCGCAGCCTTTCGGAGTCGATATCAGGCCCTGATCATAAAGAAAATATTTCTCAAAGTTGATTCCCTTGGTCTGCAGGTCCATGAACTTTTTGGACATTTGGCGTAGGAAAGGATCTTGCGACAGTAGTGACATGTCGCTTGTGGATCCGTAATGGCCAACTTTGTCCTGCTTCAGCATCATCAGGTCAAAACTCTCGGCAAGCTGCATAATGGGATGGTCCTGGCTCTGATCTGGAACGATAAGACCCTCACTGGAAACACCTGGGGGTACACCAACTGTTCTCTTGTTTAATAGGACCTTCAGCTCTTTGTTCTGCTGCTTCAGTTCGAAAACCTGCTGTTTGAGCTTCTGCATTTCGTTGTCGAATGCCCAAGGCTGCTCTTCGTAATGACACAAGTGCGTTGTCCGGTTTTGTAAGCACGGCGTACAATGCGGCTTGGCCTTGTCACACTTCATCTTCCGCCTGCGACAGACTGCGCAGACGCTGGGCACCCTGACACGGGTCTTTCTAACCTTCTGTGACTCCATCCTCTTGGTGGCAAATTGTTAGGGACGACAAACCACGACCGGGGCAGGTTAAGCGTAAGTGTGGATAGTGAGCAACGAAGAACGGAGAGGATTGAGGATCAACACGGTGAGTCATTCCTGACACGAAAGGCTCGACCGTCTGCAAGGGTTCTTAAGCTGGACGCCTAAAAAAGCAGACAAGCACGGCTCACAAGATAAAACTTCGCTTCGGGTGGATTTGGCGATCGCGCCCACCTCCACCCTTCCACCAATTTTGGCACATTTGTTCTATCGAGGTTTTGGGTGGCCAGAATACCGTCAGCAAAAGCAACCAGGGAGGCCATGGCGATGCGCACGAGAGACTTAACGCTGGATCTTCCCAGAAAGAGGCTCGTGGTACATCTATGGAGCTCGGATCCACTTTTCGATAGCTGCACGAATCGGGAAGTGAGAACAACACTGGACAATACAGTCCAGGACATCAAGGAGCTCATTTCGCAGCACTCCTTCGAGAGTGGCGGCGATTGGAACCCCTCAGCTCTCAAGCTGATATACAGACACGGTGAGCTTTCGAGCCATGAGCCGTTATCCCGGGTTTTGGAGTCCAGGGATGATGCGGTGCGCCTCCGGGTGGAGTTCACCAACGACAGGCTGGCAAAGAGAGAGATTGTTCCTTCGCTTGTAAGTGTGAACATGCGGTCTAGCAGTGGTCGCATCGTGCATCTCAAAGTCGGCCTAGAAACGTGTGTCAGATCACTGAAGTATTCACTCATTGATGAGCTTCACCTCCAAAGTCTGGATGACGTTGTGGAGTTCCAGTACAATGGAGGTATGCGAATAGAGGATGACATGGTTTCTTTGAGTGAACTTCTTGAGCTTGACACTGTTCCGTTTGGGGAGCTCAATTTCTTCGTTACATTGAACACTGATTTCAAGATCAGGCTGACTTCGCCTGTGGACAATGTCCTGCGTACTAATGAGCTGAGCGTAAACTTGGACACTACGATATTCACAGTTAAAAAGTATATCCTCGATCAATATGCAGGGCTGAATCCAAACATCACCACTAAAGAGATCAGAGTGATACACTCTGGTCGCGTTTGGGAAGATGGTGCCAGAATCAGGAATATTTCGAGTCCGAGCACCAACTCTACACTCGTACTACACTTTATGCTCCAGGAACCGGATATGAACAGTGGTGAGAACGGATTCTGGACAGATTTGACTAGTGGGAAGCTTTTTGAGTTCTATCCGAAAGAGCCAAACCCCTGTTTTACCGTTGAGCATCAGAGAAACCAAAGATTGAGAGAACAATTTAAGAACAATTGTGACTGGGACGAACACTACGCACCAGGGATAGATGGACCACAGAGCATTTTTGTGCCTAGTGACCCGTCATATCAGGACGTTGACAGGCAATGGCAGACTCCACCTGCAGGTAGGGTTGATGACGCACGAGACACATTGAATACTTCCGCTTCTGTGATACCAGTTCCCTCAGAAACTGGAAATGTACATATGAGCGGTGTAAACCATGATCCAGCACTTGGAGATTCGCCAAGAACATCAGTCCCTCACGTTGCAGAGCAGGTTCTGCGGGATCACGAATCATTGAACAGCTCTGGTATGGGCGGCACTACACCTAATGTCATTACCAATTGCCGCGAGAGGTTTCATCTGGACCAGCAGAACACTGCAGAATGTGCTTATCAAGTCGAGGTGGATACGCTTGACGGACCGCGTGCTGTGTCATTGTCTACATCGCAGGCGATGATCAACGATACAGACCCTGCGCACCCATACTTGATGGTGAACAAGGATGGTTATGCCACATTGCTCCAACTGGGGGTTCACATCCAAGAGCCAGAGATTCAAAGACTTGCCGCGACTCCAACAACTCGAGCGACTGATGATGCTGGAGCAAACAACACTCCCATAGTGGCAGTAGAGCTTCAAGGTGATGCTAGAAACCGATCTCTGCTCCAACATTTGAGGGAGATCTTGCTCAACCGCAATTGGGACGCACCAGCTATCGGTGCGCTGGCAGAACAAGGAGCACGCATCTTTGTAAACTTTGTCATTTTCGCCTTTGCGTACGCTACTGTGATCGAGCCCTTGCTCGACAATCGATGGGTTGGGTATGTCACTGCGGTTTTCATGATCGGTTACGCAATGTCCTATCCGTGGATGCGTCATGCCTTGAAGGACTTATTCAGAAGAACATTCCCAGTGTTCAATGATGGATTGATAAGTACGTGGAATGCCTACGGCTGGCCTCGTTGGAAACATATTGGCGCAATAGCGCTGAAGGCTTTGATGGACTTCACTGCATCACCAGGAGCTCACCCTGCTGTGAGGGCTGGCAGTACACTCTTCCTTGATTGTGTACTCTTTATTGGAACAACCATACCGCCCTGCCATGATTACTTTATGGAGTTAACTAGAGAGAGAATCGATCGAGAGGATGCTCTACTAGCCCAGAGACAGGGCACCTCGGAAGACACTGCCGAGAGGGATGCTCCAGCGCCAGCTCCACCAATTGGCGAGCCTAACAACATGACGCAATTAAGGGAGATTGTTGAACCAGTGGATGAGGCACTTGGCGCTACAGGCATCGAACTGCTGCCAGAGAATTGAGAAAGGGCATGATATCAACGGGATGGCCTTAGGAACAGGTGTATTCAATCGCCCTACACCGGTCTGATACTAACGCTGTTACGGCGTAAATCACAGAACCAATAAAAACTGTGGCTTTTTTTCTTTTCCAGATCTCACATCGTGGGTGGTAGGCACCACAGGGTGGTCGATAAGCCAGTCGAGACTCCAGATCATTACATAGCAGAGATATTCCACCAATTCATGGTCTTGCAGGGCGAAAGTTAAGAAATAAAGTACATGGTCATTATCTAGGTTGTTGTATCTTCTAAATTCCCGCAAATTGTATGGATACCTTCAAAACTGCGCCCAGGATAGTGGATTTTCTGTGATTTTAGGGACCTTCTAGAAAGACTCCCGTCCGAGCACACGGAATCATGCAATGGCCCAAGGTCGCTCAAAGAAGTGTGTAATGGGCCGAATTCAAGGCGGAATAGGTTCGCAGTGGTCATTTATAGGTTACTGTACCATTTTCCTTGAAAGCACTGGGTTTTAGCGCTTTCTAGGAAGCCAGCGCGGTCTATCTGGCTGATTTTGGAATTGTAAGCTCAGTTGCACCCGAACCCTTTGCAGGTTTGTCCGGCCGGCAACTATAAAAACCCCCCTATACCCCCGTGCTTGGTCCCACCCGACTCTCATTATACACATCCAAAGAATCAATAATGGTTGCCCAAGTCCAGAAGCCAGCTCCAAAGTTCACCAAGACCGCCGTCGTTGACGGTTTGTTCGAGGAGGTCTCCCTCGACCAGTACTTGTCCCAGGGCAAGTGGGTCATCCTCGCTTTCATCCCACTGGCCTTCACTTTTGTGTGCCCAACTGAGATCATTGCTTACTCTGAGGCTGCTAAGAAGTTCACCGACAAGAACGCACAGATCCTCTTTGCCTCCACCGACTCTGAGTACACCCACCTTGCCTGGACCAACATTGCTAGAAAGGATGGTGGTTTGGGTCCAATCAGCATCCCATTGTTGGCCGACACCAACCACTCTCTTGCTAGAGACTACGGTGTTCTCATTGAGGATGCTGGTATCGCTCTCAGAGGTATCTTTGTCATTGACCCAAAGGGTACTGTCAGACAGATCACCATCAACGACTTGCCAGTTGGTAGAAACGTTGAGGAGACCTACAGATTGCTCGAGGCCTTCCAGTGGACTGAGGAGCACGGTGAGGTTTTGCCATGTAACTGGACTCCAGGTGAGTTGACCATCAAGCCAGAGGTTGACGCCTCCAAGGAGTACTTTGGCAAGGCCAACTAAAAGTACTCTTTCTATAATTATATATAAACCGATAGAAGTCGAGGAGATTGATTACTGATCAAGGTCTGGTAGATTGCATAGCCTGAGAAAGTAGTACGCTTCGTATAGACCCGCGCAACGTGAGCTGCAGACAATTCCAAACTCCCGAGTTACGACAACAACGCGTCTATTTCCGAGCGTTCCAGCAGAGTTCCGGCCCAGTCTGCAATGGGAAGTGAGGCACATCTGGAGGACACAAAGGTACTGCCAGAGATGACCAGAGCGACACAAGGACTCATCTACTTTTCCAAGTTTGCTGTCAACGAGCAAGTGAGTCGAGCACTAGCCTGGTGGGACCTCATACTAACCACTTTGACAGGTGTTCTTTGTACGTTGCTGAAAGCGACACGCGGCAGCCGCTAACACACACAAGAAAAGCAAACATACATATGCGCTCGTGAACTTGAGACCCATTGTTGCTGGACACGTCAGTATCTTGACTCCATCGCACTGCCCATTCTAACAGACACAGGTTCTTGTTGTTCCCTTGCGAGTTGTGGAAAGACTCAAGGATCTAACAGACGAAGAGAGCGTTGACTACATGCGCTCAATTCAGATTGTGAATAAGTTCATTGAGCATGTCTATAAGACCGACTCGTTGAACATTGCCATACAGGATGGCCCGGAGGCCGGGCAGAGCATCCCACATCTACACGCGCATATTATTCCTCGCCATAAAACCGACAACATGAATGACACTATCTATAAGAAAATGGAATCTCCCAGTTACGACATCGAGGATTCTTTGAGAGACTTCTATGAAAGGAAGCTTGCAAATCGCAATAATAGCTTTGAAGTTAAGCCAGATGCCGAGAGGAAAAATCGGACACCTGAAGAGATGCAAGAGGAGGCTCAGTGGTTAGCGGAGGAGCTTGCCAAATTCCAGTCTTCCTGAACGTTAACTTGCAGCCTTTTCTGTTGATGCATGGCTCCCTTTGTACATGAATTTAAGCCGTCGCATCTTCGTGAGCGTATCTTTCCTGTCTCTTGACAGCCTCGAGCTGAGCGACCCTCTCTCTTCTCTTTCTTTCCGCACCTTTGTAGCTCTTCTTTCCCAGTTTTGTCTCCACCACCTTGCTGCCCTGTCTGAGAGCCTCAACCTGTCTCAGGATGTAGCGTCTTTGTTGTACGTCAATTCCCTTCTCCTTCAAATCTCTGCCGGTGCATTCGAAGAGCGAGCTCCATTCAGGGAAATGCTCCTCATGCTCTATGGAGTTCCGGCCGATGGCTGTGAGAAAAGTCTTGACATCCGGGAACTGCGTAGTCGGCTGTGGATATGCCTTCGTGGAATACGACACACGCGTAAGAGCCTGAGATGAGAGCCTTCTAAACATCTTGGGACGCCTGTCAAAGCCAGCTATTGGACCTCCGAAACGCTGAACAACTTTTTCAAACCCACTTGACCTGAGGGGTGGCCCAACCAGCTCTTCAAAATTTGTCCTACTGGCGCTGGTTCAAGGTAAACAAACAAAACTGTGAGAGCCTCCTCTTTCTCGCTCAATCGCAAGCAGGCAAGAGAGACAGATGAGCTATGCTACGAGGACGTCAGCTAGTGCAGCCATGGCATACAGCTATCATGCGATATTTGGAGACGTCTGCTCCACAAGATTCCAGAAGCTCGCCCGCTTTCTCTTGACATTTTCATGGTTACTCTCAGTGCTGATCGCCCTACCCAGCTCAAGCAGCTGGTGGAGCACGCTTCTTCCCTTCAGGGCCCTTGTACTCGCTTTTGGGTTCTTCCTTCTCACCTGCTTGCGCAAGAACAACCTTCATGTCGACTTTTTGGGATACAAGACACTTGCCCATCAAGTGGCAGGACAGATGGCGAATAAGAAGTTCATCCTCACATTGGTGATATACTCGCTATCCTCGCTGATATTCTTCTCCTCGATCCGCTCACAGCTCGGAGGACCTTTGCTCATGGCAATTGCAACAAAGCATCAATACCCACCCTTGAACGACCAGTTTGTATTCTTCTACTTCTTCTCGATCTATGCAGCGGTCGTCTACAGTTTACAACACTCAATCTTTGACAAGGATAGATTGGTCATCGCATACGGAAACTTCCATGCCCACCCAAAGAACGCCATAATTTCCAAAATCCCATCTGTGGTGTCAAGTACGGTGGTGCTGACTGGGTTCTCGTTGGTTACTGCACCATTTCTCTACTTGATCATCCGGTCGAGCATCTATGACATCTTGATGTTGGCTCTTGGCCCTTTTTATTCCGTGAACCAGACCTACCCATCATCGGGAATCACCTTGGGACTCGTGCTCAAGCTCTTCATAGCGTCATTACTGCTTTTCCTCAGTTGGGAGTTGGTTAACACCGCTTTCAATGCATACTTGTCCATTGGTTGTCTTCATCGTGGACACACACTATCAGGACTGTCATCGGACCCATTGGGAACTCTGTTGACAGGTCTCAAGTCAGAAAAGCTCTTCACCAAGATGACAGCCTTCCAAGAACTGGCATACATTGCAAAGATCGATGATCCCGAGGGTAGACGCGCCATATACAACAGAAACAACAAAAGAGAGTTCATCTGGGGAGAAATCCTACACGAGTGTGAGAAAGTGATCAAGGCAAACAACATAAACATCGATAAATCCCTGATCCAAGATGTCGTCTCGGAACCCGAGAATACACACAAACCGGACCTACGAGAGAACCACATATTCGGGCGTGAATACTATGGGTTGGATACTGAGCGCAGGGAAAGTAATGTTTTTGTCACTCCAACGCCCGTGGACGAGCAGAGTTTCATCGATCACAGTATCATCACCATGATAGTAACCAACCTCAAACAGACAGTCCTTCTGGCGAAGGAGTATTACACGCTTTTCATTGCTTCAGGACTTGGCATTCCGTTCAGACACAGTGTGCGTCGTGAAGCAGAGCATCTATGCCCCGTGCCGGTGACAGTAGGCAACGCCATCATTGCAATCTCATTGATTATCACTCATGCATACACAGAGGACACAAAAGGCTCTGTGTCATCCACCATTACTGATGTTATGCATATTTTGGAACAGTCGGTATCCTCATGCGGTCATTTTGTTCAGTCTCCTCCAGCAGATCTCGTTGACAGAAATGAAGAAAGTCTGATCACGATGCTGCATGACCTTTCCATGAACGCCTTCTTCGAAGTGACCGTCAAATATAGTGACGTTTTGAAAGACGTTGTCCTTCCGACAGATGTGCTACGGTTAGTGAACTGGACGTTGGAAGCAGCCTCACGGGAAGATGATGAATAGACACCAATACAAAATGCTACATCATTCATCAGTAAAATTTTATTGTGTATATCTTACCGAGGCGAGTCTCTACTGCTGCGTGGCTTGGATGGATCCACATCAAGAAGGACAGGCTTGAGAACAAGGTCATCAAAATTTTGAAACCACTTCGATCTGTCGTCTGACGTGATCATTGTCTGAACCGCACTGACGATCCCCCCTGGGCGTTGATTTGGAACCAAAGGTGGGATGTCATCGAGATCGGCAGCATCTTCATCTCTGAGAAGATCGTCCTGTTCAGCATCGAGGTTGGGGCTCTGTCTCGAACGAGCCGCAGAAGAGTCCGTGAAAGGACCTTGAAACCGTCTGTTAGAGAGAACAGCGTTTGTTGTGATGATCTTCGGAGCTTCAATGTCAAATTCATCATCACTCTCATCCTCCATGACGCATCCAGTTTTGATGTTCAACACCTCCAGCATTCCAGCGGTGGTGCCACCGAATAAAATGACCGTGAGCACCACAACAACCAACACAGTTGCTAAAAGCGTCGACTTGAATTCACCTTGGAGACCCATAGCCAAAGCAACACCGACTGCACCTCTGAGTCCCGCCCAGAAGATCATCATTTGATACTGATATGGGATTTCGTCGGGTGCAGATTGGTTACCTGCACGAGCTCTATGCACCCAGTTGATCAGCCTCGATAGTGGAAACACCGCAGCCCAACGAGCCAAGCAAATGGATATCGTCGTCACGATGATAAGCATCGGCTTATACACCAGCTCAACCTCGGTGAATAGGGCAAGACCCAAGTAGACAAAGATGAAATTCTCGGAGAGCCGGGCGAGCAACTGGAAGATGTACTTTGTGGAGATCTGAGTTCTTCTTGACATGTTATAGTAGGCGTAATGCTTTAGCGTGATACCACAGAACAATAGCGATACGATACCGGACATATGACAACCGTTGGAGAAGAAGTAGGACTCGTAGGCGATCAGAAGTACGAGACAGGACTCAATCTGAGGGTATCTTCTGATATGAGTATGCTTGAGTAGGAGTGCAACTATGATTCCAATGAGAACACCGATCAGCAAAGAGATGGTGAAAGTCATCAAAAAGAGGCCTATACCTTCAAAGACAGAGCTGAAGTGAGCATCCTTCCCACGGAACTGCTGGCAAGTTTCAAACATCACAATAGATATGGCATCGTTGAGAAGAGACTCACCAAATATCACGGTGTACAGCTTCGGATCAACCTTGTATGCGTTGAAGATGGACAAAATCGTCACTGGGTCGGTTGCCGAAAGCGTCGCGCCGACAGAGAGGGCATCAACGAAGGAGATGTTGATGCTCTCGAGACCCAGCGATGTCCAGATATACAAGATCACACCAAGGACACATGCACTGATGAAAGTACCCGGGATGGCAAATGTTAAGATTGATCCAATGTTTCGGAAGAAGTTTGCCTGGTGTATCTCGTAGCCACTATTCAAGATGATGGGTGGCAACAGCACATTGAAGAAGTAGCTCGAGTTGAATGTGACTGTATCTTGGATGTAGTGACCAGGGGAGACTCTGATGACAAGGCCGACAATCATTCCGTAAAAGATGGAAAGGACGGTCTCGTGCACTGCCTGAATTCTTCTTTGCTGCAGGTAATACGAACTGGACAATGCCATTATAAGCAGCACCAGCAGGATAAACAGTGCCCAGGAGGAGAAGATCTCGTCCGTCACTGGATTAGATCCCTCAAGGTCGTCGTTATCAGGGATTGTGACATCCGGGACATCCTCGTCGTCGTCTCCTAACGCACGTTTGAGCAAGTACTTGCCTGTGAACAGCAATAAGCTGGACATTTCAAAGGTAGCTGGGTGTATATCTGGTAGCGGAAGTGATCCAGTATAGCCAACAAGTTGACGCACCCTTTCTATGCTTTCCTTTTTGGTACGTTTGAATTAATGGTTGTGTTTTGGAAATTGGCATATGGACCGTTTTTGAGAACGGCCAGCACGCGCGGTTCAGCTGACTGTCCCCATATTCCCACTTTTACGCTCGTGAGGGACGAATCAAGCACTGAAGTACCCTCCGATAATGAGAGTACTCTACAGACTACCATCGCCCCTTGTACACGCGATATACTCACTCTTGCTGTACAATGCTAGCTTTACGTGGACTTTAACACGCTTTTTGTTTTTGCCTGGCAAGGCCGTTACCACGGCTACCGCATGGGCTCATCGACTCGCGCGGCCCCTCGCAGCAGAAAAAAAAAAAAAAACAAGAAAAAAAAACCCGCCAGGCAGGCGCCGAGAGGGATTAATTATCTAACGAGTGTGGGAAAAAAAAACACACGCAACATTGACTGCCTTTGCCAGCTCTACGGTCCCCGTCCTTCACTCACCCCGTCCAGACGTTCACTACCAACTGTCACGATGTCGAGTATGTTACGCCATATGTGTGAGTAATGCCCCAATCCTGACACGGTCCATGTGCCAGCCAGGGCGTTCTCCATCGGGTGACCGCGATCAATGTGTGGCTCTTCTGCGCAATGAACCTTCAAACTAACGGAAACCAGACCGTCCTATTGTCATTTCTGGCCCTTCTGGTGCAGGTAAATCCACCTTGCTGAAGAAGCTCTTTGCTGAGTTCCCCGACAAGTTTGGATTCTCAGTCTCAAACACCACGCGTCAACCAAGACAGGGCGAAACCGATGGAAAGGACTACCATTTCACCACCGTTGACGACTTTAAGAAGTTGATTAGCGAGAATGCATTTATCGAATGGGCCCAGTTCTCCGGTAACTACTACGGCACCTCGATCAAGGCTGTTGAGGACGTTGCGAAGCTGGGAAGAACGTGCATCCTGGATATCGATATGCAGGGTGTCAAGTCTGTGAAGCAGACCAACCTCAACGCAAGATACCTCTTCTTGGCCCCACCATCCATAGAGATTCTTAGACAGAGACTGGAAGGCAGAGGTACCGAGACTGAGGAGTCATTGGAGAAGAGAATCTCTGCGGCCTCCGCCGAAATGGACTATGCACAAACCGGTGCTCACGACCAGATAATTGTGAATGATGACCTTGACAAGGCTTACGAAAAGCTCAGAGCTTTCATTTTGCAGGACGAGTAATTGGAATGTGCATATATAGATGAAAATGTTGGATATTTGGAAGGCTTTCAGAGCGTGTGTAGCATTCAACCGACAATGTTGAGTGGATCTTTCTCAGATGCACACAGTTTAAGCATCATGCGATAGTTCAGAGCATGGTGTGGCCTTTTGGTCTGATACTTGTGCCCAAGAGTAGAACTGACAGTGAGCTTCCTCTTAAGCTTGTTATTCGGCGGTGTAATCAATTCCACACTCTCGCTTATCCGCACCCGTTTGCCTGACGCTGTACGGCTTGATCCTGGTGTCTTCATGATGCCCTGTGGAGCCGGTGTGGAGAGGCTAATTTGTCCCACCATCGACAAGCCACTCACATCTGTAAGGAACTCATCTGAGTGGTCATCGATCACCCCAAACGGAGGCAGAGGTACACTTTCGATTGATATGCTGTCCTTCATCCTATCCACGATACAACTGATTTCATCCTTGAGCAGTTGAACCTTCATCGATTTTTGTTGTAGAGGGCTAGGCGGTAAGCCTTGTGAGGACGACATCGATAACGACTCCACACTCAAGTTCAGAGTGTTAAACCTGAACAAAGGCTCGGAATAGCTTGGCGGTCTCTTTTTAAAGGGAGTACCAACCGGTAGCATCAAGCTGCCCTCGAATGGCGTCGAGGTGGACCGGGGAGGTTGCTCAAACTCAGAGAGGTGCACCGAAGACGGCGTCGGCTGACTGATTTCAATCGCCGTCTCTCCAACAGAAGGAGTAGATATCTTCAAGGGCCTTAATCTCGCCGGCGACACGGTGCTGTTGGCATTTAGCAACAGAAACGGCGTGCGTGGCGTCTGCGGCAACGGCTTCTGGGTGAGCCTCCGCTTGGGCGAGATGTGCTTAACCGTCAGTGCGACATCGTTAAGGGTGAATAGATGCGCTGGGTCTTCCTCCGATTCTTGCGTGACCTCAACGAGCTCTGGTTGTTGATAAGAAGTATCACTGAGGATATCTGTCCGTTAGCGCCAAACCAGAGCTGGGGAAAAGCCGGCAACGAGAGCTCAGAGGTATCTTGTACCGTTAAAGAAGTCTCTATAGACCCCAAATCTTCGTTTCCGGGAGTAGAACATGGCGCAACGCTTTGCCGTGTGTTTCTTTCACGTTTGTTTACAACGTGAAGAGATGAAAGTTGCCGCCCAAACTTTGAACTTTTGCATCTTTACGTCCAGAACCACTGACTTGAATTGCCATCGTCTTGCATCGGATACACTAAACAAGATCACAACCATTGAAGACCGCAGAATGAGCCAGCAGGTGATACAGCCATCCACAGCAAAGCCTACGTCTCTCAAAGCGGGCTATAACCCGTCGATAGGACCCATCCAGCTTCCTTCGACATACACCGCACAGGCCTCCAAGACAAAGACCATATACGACCATTCCTTGTCACGTCGTACTCCGGAAGTCAACATAGCATCTCTTGCATTTCTTTTCTCTGCAATTGTTCAATATGTGCAGAATAACAGCAAGGGAGTTCAGGAGCTCGAGGCAAAACTCAACTCCTTGGGATACGGAGTGGGCACCAAGTTCCTTGAATTGATCACCTTCAGAGATGGGAAGAATGCTAAACGTGAAGTGAAGGTTGTCGAAGTCCTCCAGTTCATACACACGCAGGTCTGGAGGACATTATTCGGCAAAGTGGCCAATGAACTACAAAAGAGCTCTGACTCTGAAGACGAGTGTACGTATTCTCGATGACCACATATAAAACGACTCATACTAATCGAACCAGACATGATCACGGATGACCTCCCACTAATATCACAGTTTATCGCCGTGCCAAAAGAGTTTGGACAGCTGAATGTCGGGGCCTTTACAGCAGGAATCATTGAGGGTATTCTCGATGCCGCATACTTTCAAGCGACAGTTAGTGCACACACCGTGGAGCAGAATGGAAACCCCCTAAGAACAGTTTTCCTCATAAAGTTTGAACATGCGGTGATAGAGAGGGAGGCTATGAGGTTCTCAAAATGAGCATTACACTGGAACTCAAAAGACCCAGCACCTCACCAATAGCACTGCACTCATTATCTAGGTGGTTAAACCGAGAAGGAGATGCTACACCTCTCCCTTCCCGTAGTTAGTGTTAAACGGACGGTGTTTCGGTCTTGGCTTACGTAACATTTCGAGCGCCCCTCCTGGACGTTTTTCCATGATCCAACGAACAGGACGCTCATTCCACCGAAGAGCTCCCACCATCTCTGTGCATCACAACTTGTGCTTGGCTTTCTTCGCTAATCCTTCGCCAACAAGCGTCCAGGACACCATCAGCTTGTGCTTCTGTTTTGCATACCATGGCCATCACAATTAGAAAGGCTACCATCGCCGATGTCCAGGCGATGCAGAATGCCAACCTGCATAACCTTCCGGAGAATTACCAATTGAAATACTACATGTATCACGTTCTATCGTGGCCTGAGGCCTCTTTTGTGGCCACCACCGTTGACCTTCCGGACGCTGAATACAACGCGGACGTGAAGGGCGACCCGGCGTACGTTAGCCAGGGCGAGAAGATTGTCGGCTACGTACTGGCCAAGATGGAGGATGATCCAGATGCGGAGGACAAAACTCCTCATGGCCACATCACTTCAATCTCTGTAATGAGAACGTATAGAAGACAAGGTATCGCTGAGAAGCTCATGAGACAGGCACTTTATGCATTGACAGAGACGTTTGGGTCTCAGTACGTGAATCTGCACGTGAGAAAGAGCAATAGAGCAGCATTGCACCTTTATAGAGATACACTGGAGTTCGAGGTGCTGTCCATCGAGAAGAGCTACTACGCAGATGGTGAGGATGCCTATTCAATGAAAAAGTTGTTGAAAGTGGAGGAGCTGCTGCCTAGCCTGTTCCAAAAGGCCACCGCCGTGGATAACTTGGACGATTCACTCCTTGAGGGTCTATAATAATGTCGTGTTAATAGCAAATGAAACGTTGAGTTCATCGCCATACATCTTTGTGAAGTACGGAAGAAATTTATCGATTAGTGCCTTAAACCCATACATCATTGAATGAGAGTAGTACTACAATCAACCGAGAGCCAAGCAGAATGCATTATGCTAAAGACAATACCTGAGATGCATTAGTACTCATCCACGAGTTCCAATAGTTCTTCTTGAAAGCACAAGATGTCAGAGGTTTAAAAGTAAGGTAGCGTGGGTTTTTCCACATCGACAAAAAGTCTCGAGCCAAATGCACTCAAGTCATCAGGTAATCCTTGTGCGTTTCCTAGCAGAACAGAAAAGAAAAAACTCACGCGTTCCGTTCTAATCTTTGATTTACTAGAAGGGAGGAGGAAAGAGGAAAGTTTTTTTTTTCACCAGCGCAAGTTTTTGTAGACGTCGGGAAATTTCGCGAAAGACGAGAGATCGAGAGCTCAGGGCTTTCCAGGTTGGTTAGGGCTTTGAGCAAAGCCGTCTTTTGGTCTACTTGCAGCCTGGAAAATAGGACTGTTCTGGCATTGATATCCGTATCATTTCTAACGTGCAAACTTCACCCTGAAGGAGAGCCTTCACTGGTTCTTGCGGTAGCTAACCTTGTCCACCTTGACCTCTCCACTCAGATAGGTGTAGATGTACAGCGTGATGACGGAGCCCTGGATATCCAGCAAAGTGAAAGACGGAACACCTTCGCTCTCCTCCTCTCCATCGTTATCATCGTCCTTTGGCCTGGCAATGGCAACTTTTACTTCTTGCTCTGTATCTTTGGTGCCATCAGTGGCATCCACAGCCTGCTCCTCGTCACCAGACTCTTTGGACGGCGTGGCTTCTTTCGTCTCTTCGGCATCCTCAGGTGCGAGCTGCTCCTCCTCCTCGACATCTGGCCATTCTGTAGAGAACGCACCCGTTGCACTTCCGGGGTTCACAAAGAATTTGCCCTCTAGCGTGTAGGCCTCCACTCTGTGAGTGCCGCCCCATATGAGAACATCAACGTTCATCTGTCTGGCCATCGTAAGCAGACTCAAAGGATCACCCCTGGGGACAATAGCGTATCCATTTGTAAAGCCAATCCTCAATGAGCCGTGGGTGATCACTAGTGAGAGGGGCAGTGTGGTGTTATCATCGAATTCACCCTTCACAATCTGGAAGTCGGGCGATAAACTCTTCAAAAACTCCAGAGATGATGGCGATGAGGTGGCATTACCAAGGCAGAGGACCTGTGAGATCTTTCCAGGAACAAGGAGCTTCTTGAACTGGGCAATTCGTTAGTATTTCGTAGCGGCTGTAGTCATTCGACACACACCTTCGCTGGTAGGTCCTTTTGATGTTAGTTTCATCGTCAATCCCCAAAACAAGGACACCACACGTACAACTGCCCTATCAGGGATATGGAGGTCGCCTATCGCTAGAACAAGCATAGGATCGCGGTCTTCGAAGTCAAACAGATTGTACTTCTTGCACCTCCAGACAGCTGGCCCCGGATGATTCCCCTTTTGGAGATCTTCGCTAAATCCGGATGGGGCACAACCGCGAATATTCCCTGATTAGGCCTGTCTTAAGTCTTGCGTGAGGGTGAGGTGAGAGTGGCTTTGTGGCACTTCAGCGTAATTAATAAAGCCGGGTTTCTGTGTGCATCACCCTCTCGATTCTTTTCTTTTCCAAGTTCCCTGGACCTGGACCTGTCACCTGGCACCATGTGGACTTCTTTCTGTTCTGAACATTTGTTTCGATTCTTCTTCGCTGGAGTTGCTCTCTGACAAAACAGTATCAATTGATACGATCAGTTAAGGCTCATCCAGTAGGGGACTCGAGATATCGGGAGGGCTACACCTGTTCAATCTGACCAGTTGGATGGTCAATCAAATTATATCAGCAGAGAATATGGTGAGGTTCCCTACGCATTCTTAGTGTTTGTAAAAAGTTGACGGCACAGAGTGTATTAGCTAGACATCCTTTCCCTCTTGCTGTTTCTTTGGTGGTGGGTACCGTGGCTTTCCCACCTGCCTGTTTGGTATTAGCCTTGGGTTATCGTACCTTATACCCTTTTGCACTGGCGCTTCTGATCTCTTTATGGGCGTTGATTTGGTCGGATCCACAGTCCGCCTTATGGACGGGGATATGAACTGTGGATTGAATGCATGGTCCTTGGTGGTCACCGAATTCTTCTGTACCTCTTCTGCAACTCGCGCTGTGAAGAATCCAACCTGTGAGGGTACCACCTCATTTATCTGTGGACCTTGTACTGTTCGTGATGCAGGTGGTTGAGGATGCGCTCTAGATGGAGTTTCGTTAGTCAGGCTGTCCTGAGAATGTTCAGTAGGTTGTAGATCTGCTGTCTCACTTTCATGCCCTGGTGCGGGCGTCTTGAGCTTAGCATCGAGCAACTCATTCACATCATCATTGAAATCTTCAGACTCTAGGTTGACATCGTCACTAAAAGTCATGGAATCATCAAACACGTCATCATTCTCATGCCTTTTATTCGGCGGAGAAACTTCCTCCATCATTCTCTTTTCAGGGATCGTCGGTCTTGTGGCAGAACGCTGCGCTGCCCTTTGTGGGGCGGCAGCTCGTTCACTTGCAGAGCGCCGTGACTGCTGTTTCTGCGGTGAGCGTGGGAAAGTCGCTGATCGACTTGCACCATCGGAGAGCCTGTACAAGTTCGATTCGAGGAAGTCGGGAGGTGCGCACTTGACGCCAGAGATCTTGCTCAAATATTCCTTATCGTAGAGACAATTTCCCATAGCATTTCCAAAACACCGCAAAGCTCTCTTTAGCCCATCCGTCATAGCTTCCTTCTTGGCCTTTTCAAACGCCTGTGCCTTAGTACGCACGTTGTCAGCGCTCCCATAGCCGATGTCCTCGTGGAAGGCGCCATCCTTCAAAGTGACCCGTACCGTGACAGACAAGCCAATATTGATCTTCCCATTTCGGTCGTCGACGAAGTCCACCTGAATGCTCCTCACTTCAGAGAACCAACCGTTGAAGCCAAAAACCTCGTTGGCCAAGTTAAGCAACTTCCAGCCCTCGATGTATGAGACTGAGACACCGCCAGCGCCCGGTCTATTGGAGACATACTCAGGGCCCAACTGCTTGTCCAACTTTTTTTGTATATCATCCATTTCCTGCGGATCAAACTGTTCGGTCTTCACAACAGAGCCCTTCGGACCGCCATTATTGAGCTGGTTCATTGGCTATTGAACAGGATTATGGATTTGAGATTCGCCATCGAATCTATTGTTTACCTTCTGACTTCCGGGGTCGGAACTTTAACCAGCAGCTGCAGCGGGCAGAACATCGCGGTTGAATCATTGAGCCAACGGCACCCAAAGCGGACTTATCTTTGGCTCATAAATGATAACTCAACCAAGCCCGTTAGCCAGCCGCAATTGAAAGCTCAAAACTGGTTCTTGCCAGTTGGTAGGCGAGCAAGCAGCTCTATTAGACAACCTAGGAGCAGAGAATGCACAAGACAATTGGACTACCGATGATTTAGTAGTAGGCAGGGCGCAGGGGTCCATAGCGTACACGGATGAGCTATGATGGTACTAATAGTAGAGTCTAGGAGAGACGTACACTCACCTGGGTTTTCCACGTTTTTCTTTTGAAAATCTAGACCTTTACCCCATCAATGCACTTTGCGCTCGCTCACCATTTCCGGTGATCTTCGAAAATCACATCGTTTACTTTGGTGCTCGACTGCAACTTTCAGGTAACGGACTGCGCATCTGAGAATCAATGGCCGAGAAACAACAGCTAGATGAGCTTCAGTGGAAGAGTCCCGAGTGGATTCAGGCCTTCGGCCTGCGAACTGATAACGTCTTGGAGTACTTTTCAGAGTCGCCGTTCTTTGACAGAACATCTAATAACCAGGCAGTAAAGATGCAGAGCCAGTTTCAGGAAGGGTATCAAGCAAACTCGCTAACGATTGAGAACGAGCTCAGGAAACTTGTTGGTGTGGAGTTTGTGATATTACAGAGACGTGAGCCAGACTTCTGGATAATAAGGAAGCAGGCGAGGAAGGGTCCTGATTCTGTGGAGCCCATCGCCGACTATTTCATTATCGGAGCGAATGTTTATATGGCACCGACTGTGAAGGATGTGATCTCAGCCCGGCTGGTGAGTCGAACTACTCGATCTTTTGCTTCAGGACTAACATTTACAGCTGAGCACAACGCTTTCCCTGCAAAACGCCATGAGCAAGATGCAGAGCCTTGCGCAATTCACACCTTCTGATGGTCACATATACAAATTACAACAGACCTCACCAGATCCGGCTTCCTCCAGATCTCGAACTCTCGGAAATACACCCTATACGCCATCGACTCCGGGTGTTCAAGCAGTAAGCACCAATGGGGTAGATGGCCTATCGAAAGGTACAATTGACAACCTATTTAACATTTCACTGAGTGGCACGCCAACGTATGTTGATGAAGAGGAAGAAGAAGGGCTTGTAATGAAGGCAACAAAGCCTCTGGGACGTCCGATGACGGATGATGAGTCAATCGACTCCGTGAAGAAGGGAAAGAAACTAAAATAGGGTAATCCATTTGTGGTCTTGAATAAGACCTAGTTATGCACATGCTATTGTAGTGAAGAATGAGTGAACGCAGTCAAGAGAACCTAACAGACCTTTTCAATCAATGTTTTGAATCTTTGACTTGGTCGAGTTTCTGATCACTGATCTGATCTGATCTGATCTCCCAGGTGTGGCACGTGATTGCGGGAATATCAATCACGCACAAACAAAACACCTGGCCAAACCCTGCCGTTTCTGCAAACCTCAAGTAAACCTCCCACCAAGATGAAGGTATTCCCCTCAATTCTCTCGGTATTGACCCTCCTCGTCGCTGTAATCGCAGCTGACCCTGACATCACCCATAGAGTCTATTTCGACCTTACCCAGGGCGATGACTTCCTCGGCCGTGTTGTGTTCGGCCTCTATGGAAACGTTGTTCCAAAAACCGCCCAGAACTTCCGCGAGTTGGTCATATCCAAGGACCCATCGTTCGGCTACATCAACTCCATCTTCCACAGGGTTATTCCTCAATTCATGCTTCAAGGTGGTGACTTCACCCAGAGAAATGGTCGTGGTGGTAAGTCCATCTACGGCGCCAAGTTTGAAGACGAGAACTTCGAGCTGAAGCATGACAAACCAGGCAAGCTCTCCATGGCTAATGCTGGTAAGAACACCAATGGATCCCAATTTTTCATCACCACTGTCGTTACTTCCTGGTTGGACGGTAAGTATTCCGCCATGCTCCCCGCTGTGAAACTATTCTAACAACAAACAGGACGCCACGTTGTGTTCGGTGAGGTCCTTGACGGATTCGACGTTGTCAAGAAAGTCGAGAACACTAAAACCGGCAGAGGTGATAAGCCAGTGGTCGATGTTGTCATCTCCGGATCTGGTGAACTTGATGAGGCTGGTGAAGTTCTCTCTGCTGTGACTCTTGACGACATCACTGGTACCCAGAAGGAGGACTCTGGTAAGGATGAGCTCTGAGCACTTCCCATCCATCCAATCTTCCTCGACTTGCAGTATATATGTCTTGGATGAATAGATTGTAGATTGTAATGTTCTGAGTTTGAATCCCTGGAGGTGTGATGTTTGGATGTTTCTGGAACGTCAGCATGGCAAGAGTTATTTCGTCAACAGTCAACCGGACTATGACAACTCCAGGACTGGTTTGAACAAAGATGACGGAAGACGGAGGCGAGGAGCCAGTTGTGCCGCGTGATGTCCGAATTCTTCACCTGATTCTTGCAGGTCAGACCATCCAGAGCTATGAGGACCACGTTCCGCTTCAGTTGATGGATTTTGCACACAGTGAGTGGCATTGCACTTGAAGACGCTTCAGCAATTAACATCCACAGGATATACATCCGGGGTACTGAAGGATGCTGTGATATACAATGACCATGCAAAGGGAAACAACGGCAGTGCGCCCGTGACAGGAAAGAATCTCACAACAGAAGATATCAGACTAGCGATTGCTGCTAGAACAAACTACCAGTTTAATGCAGTTACACCGAAGGAGCTCCTCTTGGAGCTTGCTGCAGAGAGAAATAGGAAGACATTGCCACCGGTTTTGCCAGGCTACGGCATAAGACTTCCGCCGGAGAAGTACTGTCTTACAGCTAGAGACTGGTCGCTGAGTGACGAGGAAGACGTAAGTGATTTCTATAATTATATCACCAAGAATGATAGACTAACGAAAAGGATGAGGATATGCCAGATGTAAAGTGAGGATGAGCGCAGACCGGATTACATTCGATGTGTTTCATCGCCTGAAATGTATACTAGTAGATGCTTATAATGTGAACTGATTTTTGATTATTGTGGGGGGGGGGGGGGTACCTACTGTACGGTGCAGTATGTACCAGTGCAGGAATCAGGATGGATAGCACGTAGTGAGGCGGCATGTAGTCAACCTTCATCGCTGAGTCCTAGGCTATTTCATTGATATATGGCGATTTGGTGATTTTGGCACTGCCCGCTTACGTAAGTCTAGATCGCCTGAACCCAAAGTTGTGTAGTCGGGAGCTGTTAGAGTTACCCTTGAAACATCACCAATCGACAGCCACCAATGATTGTGACCCAGCACTCGATCCCTGAGTAAGCACAATGTTTCTTATAGTTCCCGACATGACTAACACCGACAGGGTTAAGGAGGACACGGCAGGCGCGTGTCTCGACGAACGTGCCAACAAGCTCAGAACGTTTCGAGACCTCGGCCCACAAGACCTTGTCAGCCTTACAAAGAGCATCCCTGGTGGTAAGGGCGCTGAGGTGAGTCAATGCTACTTTGCGCGTGCGCATATACTAACTTACAGACCGGTACCTACCTCTATTACACGGGACAAGACAACTCGAGCTCTTCGGCCGTTGCAGCACATCTGAACTCTATAGCTAATGTGATCTCCTCGGAACCGCAAGTTTGGTTCGGTAAAATAAAACACTACAAGGTCACTAAAGCAGTTTATGCTTCATACAACGCTTTTTCCAGGGTGGATGTTGTCGTTGCCTGCCACCTGCCAGGTGCGGTGTCCACTTTCATCATTGACTCCAATGGCGAGCGTGTTCAAGAAAGCGACAGACTGTGGCTAGAGGTGTTTGCCAGTTCTGTAATCAGGTCACTGGTGACTGCAGAGGAGGATGAGGAGCAGGTCAATGCCATTGTGGAGTCCAGAGCGCTTAACCCCTTTTCATCACCAGAGACTGGGAAGCTGTTCTTGGAGGCATTTGAAGAGCTCTTCTTTGAAGGGCCTAACGTTGGATGTGCCCCAGAGATTCAAATCGCTACATTGATTCATAACTATCTCGTTGACGCCTTCTTGACTGCAGTCGAGCTCACCAATCTCTTCGATCAGGCTCTCGAGATCTTGGAGAGACTTAGGGAGAAGGAGGAAGCAGTTGTTACACTTATTGTCAAAGTTCTCCTGTTGAAAGACGAAGAAGTTAAGGCAGTGAAGACGATGTACGATGGAATTTTAACATCCCCTAGGGACCCCGATCTACTGTTGGTTCAATCTAACTTTTTGATGGGAAAGGGAAAATTAGAACTGGCATTACAGTCTGCTATTCATGCTGTCAATGCCGCTCCATCGGAGTTCATTTACTGGGCACACCTTTCCAAAGTCTATCTGGAGCTTGGTGATATCGAACAGGCACTATTCACTTTGAATGCTTGTCCAATGGCAGCGTTCAAGGAGAAGTTCCACCTGAAGAGAACCTCGAACATATCCTCTGATAAGCTTCACCTCCCACTTCCCGAGGATGTGAAGCTGGAGGATGTAAGATCACTGGACTCTAACACGGTGAGTGAGGAGCACAGGGCCATCGACCAGGCATTAGCCAATCTACCAGCGGCCAGTTTGAAGTCCACCTTTGCTAAGGCGTATGCTGTTCTCACTGAAATCGTTCATCGCACTGGCTGGGAGTCCCTGCTAAAGTATAGAGCCCGAATCTTTGTGATGGAGGAGGAGTACAGATCAAAATCATCAAGCACCACGAATATAGGCAGCGGCGAGGAGAGCTTCAAGAAAAAAAGGTTATGCGAGCGTTGGCTAGATAACCTCTTCATGGTACTTTACGATGACTTGAAGACTTACACAATGTGGCAAGCAGAGGTGATTCATTTCCAGGCCCAAAAGACTGTTTACGAGAAACTTCCTTTGGAATGGGAGTATCTGGGGATGTGCGCATTTAGATTGCATCACTACAAAGAGTCTGCGGTGGCATTTCAAAACGCACTAGAGTCGAGGTTTGCGCCAGTTTGCACTAGAAACTTACTGAAATTCTATCTCATGGAGGTTGAAGCTCTTCAGCGGAAGATCCTGTCTGTCAGAGAGGCTGGCCAGCAGTTGGAGCGCAAAATAATGACCTTTGACTATAAAATTGTTGAGCTTGTGGTCAAGCTGACGGCATGGAATCATCGTTGGTACTGTGAGTTTGCTCCATACTTGTTGAAAGCCCTCGCGTCAGTTGTTGAGAGACAGGGCCTAGTTAAAGTACAAAATGAGATCAGCGCTGGGTTTCCTGAGGATACAGGTGTGAGCGCACTTATGAACGACACCTTTCAGTTCTTCAAACAGTTCGGAAAGCCTGGAGCGGACGCTTAGATAGGAATACCAACGGCAGGTGAAGATCGACAACACCGTGTAAATTAAAGGATTAAAAAGAGCACGAGTCCCAAAGAGCTGACCACAGCCCACAAAGTGGCCATTCTGTCTCCAGAATTTGCTGCCGCGCTGATCGTCAAAGTAGTTGGCACCTGTGGATCGCTCCCACCAGCAGCCGCGTCAACTTTGGAAACACCGCCATTTCTGTTAGTGTAGGGCAAGTCCTTTTGCTTATAGAGAGTGTTTTGAATAACCTCCAATGCAGACATTTGCTCGCCAAGGCCATACAAACCATCCCATCCGTCTTGACACCAGCTCAATCCACATGTATTTCCATCAGTTCCCCCAGAACATGACTTTGCCGCTGCTATAGCGGAGTTGTGGAGCATGTTGTCAATGGTTCCCTCGAGAGAAGGTACAAGTTGAGCAGTGAGTCCCAAGAATCTTGCAACGTATGCTTTGAACGACCGTTGGTCATTGTCACAATTACCACCTGCTTCACAGGCAGATTCCAGCAAAGCTCCGTCATGGAAGAAGGCCGCAACACTTTCAGTGAGAGAGTTGGTTCTGCGAAGCCATTTATCATCCTTGGTGTAGTCATAAAGATATGCACACCCTCCAAGAAGGAGGGCTGTGTTGTATGACCATTGTGTTTCTGAGATGGATGTGCAGTTGTCTTGAATGTTTGCACCATCGTACACCACTATCAGGTCCCCATGCGGGACCGTGAAACCGACCTCCTCCATCCAGTCCCAGATGCGGTCACACCAATCGACAAAGGTGGAATTGTCCTCATACCGGGCCAGTCTGGCACCCAATTGGAAGAAAGCACCATTTGAAACGGTATTCTTGTAGTCATAACCATTATTCCAGTCGTATATCTGCCATCTCAGGCCCCCACCGCAATTTCCGACATCCCACCTGTCACTCATTGTGTTGAAGACAGTCTGTGCCAAATCCAGCCAGTGGTGCTCCTCGTCAGGACAGGGGAAGTTCTTCTCCGCTGCGGCCATAACAGCAATTCCCCAGAATGCCTGGTCATCGTTTCCCTCAGTGGTGGTTTGATTGGCGGGGACATAGTCAAAGGCCTCGCCTCTCTGTGCCAAAAGAGCCTGCGTTAGGACTTCGTTGTATTTCTCATCACCGGTGAAGTACCAATAGTCGAGAACGGATCCCCACGCTGCACCGGACTGCCACCAATAGTAAGGCGGCTCGAAAACACCGACAGTCTTTCCGTACTGATCACCAGCGTAGTAGTTCATCAGTCCATGAACAATCGCAGAGGTTGCTCCATTGACAGAGTCCTGGTTGCCGGGGATGACATCTAAGGACAGTGCAACTTGTGCAACTTGTGCAAGGAGGAACAAGGCTTTCATGTTGCTTTGATGAAGGAATATTTTGCACACTGAGTGCTCAAAGAGAGTCCATCAACCGTCTGCTTTTATATGTATTCTGAGTCCTCACTGAGAGCATTTGAGAGCATTTGCAGCATTTGGCTGCAAAGCTTTGGTCCAGGCAAAGCAGCCACAAACAACGGAAAATGAAAATTCAGCGGAGCAGGGTATTTCATTAGCTCACACATCATGGACAGGGCCCATTGATTTCGCGGGCGGCTTGGTATTTCCAATACGTAGTTGATTTGAAGTCAAACCCACACGTTCATCCGGTGCAAGTGTCTCCATGCAGACACACACATATTTTCGAGCGCTGGCGACATTAGACCCAACTTAGTACTTAGTACTTACGGAGATGACTCTGGAACAGTGAAAAGAGGAGCTGTAATGTCAGCACCTATCTCATGCCGTACCGTCTGCCCGGGAACCTCCCCGTTAACTCGCAGTCGAACATGATAATCACTTACTCGACTCCGCACCCGAAATGCCGGACATTACCGGATGCGGTAAGCGGCCGTTAGCTGCAGCGGCGCGCGCGGAGGAGCCCGCTACCCGGCGTACCGAACAACTGGGTTTGGAGCCTGGGTTTGGAGCCTAGAGTACCTCAGTACTAGATGGCCCAGGTCCAATAGTGGGATGATGGGCCATTGGGTTGGTGATCAGTTGAGGGATTCAATCGTGCGCTGCGCTGGCACCACACTGAAATTCGTGATAACAGGGCACCAAATATGCCACAGGAGGTTGGTGCCGCGTCTGCGTTTCAAATCTCGCATATTTAGAGCCGAAATACCCCACTGCACATGATCAACGCCTGAAGAAAGCTGTTTTCTGATGAAAAGAGTCGCTGTAATTGGGGCGGGTGGCATCGCTGGCTTGGCGTCTCTCCGTGAGCTCCTTTCTACTGATTC
Source organism: Williopsis maclurae (assembly GCA_003708355.3). NCBI lineage: Eukaryota > Fungi > Ascomycota > Saccharomycetes > Phaffomycetales > Wickerhamomycetaceae > Williopsis > Williopsis maclurae. Next base: position 93,937 of record PPNZ03000024.1, read on the forward strand.
CAGCGGGCGCTCAACCGTGGGTGGGAGCATCCCGGAGGAAGGTTTCTTTGAAGTGGTGGGGTTCGAGCAGAAGCCTGAGATCGGAGGAACCTGGTTTGCTGACGGATTTAAGAAAGATCCAGGTATGCCTCCGCAGGAGATTCTTGACACCGAGCGTTACAATGATGTGAGAGTCATCAAAACAGCACATTCCCATTGCCCAAGTGAAGACTTACTTGATTCCCATTCCGCTACGTCTCCTTATGTTACAGAGAAGGACCCCAAGTACTGCAATTGGTCCGGTACCGCACTCTGGCCAAGACTATACACCAATGTTCCAGAATCTTATATGCGGTACTCCACTCAAGCGAAGACCGAGAAAACACCAGAAGGACTGGCTCCTTTCATCACCCATGATCAGCTTAGACAGCGGCTGTTGGACTTTGCTAACCAGGAACGCGTCAGAAAACTCATCAGGTTCAACACTGAGGTCTACAATGTGGGCAAGGACCAAGATGAATGGGTTTTGACTCTGAGATCGTGGAACGATGAAAGTGCTTTGTGGTACCAGGAACGATTTGATTACGTCGTGTTAGCTCAGGGAAGCTTTAGTATCCCTTTTATCCCACAAATCCAAGGGTTGAGCTCCTACGTTAAGCAACATCCTGGATCTCTGCTACACTCAAAAGCATACAGAGAGCCAACAGAGTTTAAAGACAAAAGGGTCGTCATTGTCGGTGGTAACATCTCTGCCATTGATCTTGGCCAATACTTGCAGCCGGTATGCAAGGAGGTGATTGTCAGCAGAAACCTGGCGAGGGATCCATACTTGCCATACATGGACAGGTGTATTAACAGCTTCAAAAATGTGGAAATGATCCAAGAATTTCGTCACGAAACCACTGAGATAGTCCTCACTGACGGAACAGTACTGAGAGATGTTGACCATGTCATCTTTGCCACTGGATACCATATTGAACTACCTTTTTTGAAACCAAATACATTGAAGTACACCGTTCCAGCAGGCTGCGAGGCGCCAACTTCAAACTCCCGGATCAAGGGCCTTTATCAGCATGTATTCAACATCGAAGACACCTCCCTCGTCTTTGTGGGGAAATTGATTGCACAGACACTTTTCCGTCAAATGGAGTCCCAGGCAGCAGCGGTGGTGGGTGTTTGGACAGGGAAAAAGAAGCTGCCTAGCAAGGCGGCCATGTACGAATGGGAAGAAAAGAGACTCGATCGAGCAGCGGAGGAGCACCTCTTCCATAAATACGACATCTACACTCTGAAAGAGGAGTTCTTTGACCCAATGCGGAAGTTACACTTGGATGGAAGACCGGATCCACTGTTGGATGACCTCTTAGGATCCATGATTGCATATGAAGAATCACTGGTGACATTTGTCAGGCTCTTCAATGAGTTCCGAACAGGTGAAAGGGACGTGCATTATGATTTCAACATTGGAAGCGCACGATAGACATTCAGTATCTACCACCGTAGCCGTCACCACCGAAACCGTTCTGACCACCTTGTCTCCCATAGCCAGCTTGCCCCCCTTGCTCCTCTTGGCGGCCAAAGCCGTTCTGACCACCTTGTCCCTCATAGAAATCTTGTCCTCCCTGCTGCCCATGGCGTCCAAATCTACCGTTACCACCTTGATGGGAACCAATCCTGCCAGAATTTTGACCCTGGTCATAGCCCTGGTTGAACCCACCTTGCTGAGAGCTTTGTCCACCACCAAGAACAGAGCTCAACAACCCACCGAGGCCAGAAGCTTGGCCAGATTGGCTATAGCCACCTTGACCCCCATAATCACCATTGGATGGGCCACCATAGTTACCACCAGAATAACTGCTGCCAAATCCACCTTGGCCCTGGTTGCCGTACCCTCCAGAGTTGGAGTTTCCACCGTAGTAACTGTTAGCACCAGATCCTGTTTGATTCTGGCCTTGACTATGTCCGTAGTTACTTGAACCGCTACCGAACAATGACAGCAATGAACCCAGAGTAGATCCACCGGAGTGTCCACCGTGGTTACTTTGGCCCTGATTACCATAGCTGCCCTGACCAGATTGAGAGCCCCCAGAGATCATAGAGGCAACGCTAGACAACGAAAATCCTCCTTGACTGGACTGTCTGCCACCACCAAAGATCTGCGAGAGCATGGCCAATTGAGAGCCATGACCACCACTAGATCCACCACCAGACATGATACCCTGCATCAACATCGATGAGAGATCCCTGTCTTGATTGTCACCAAGTGCTCTCGATGAAGTTGTGTCCAGGTTCTGTAGGACATGCTGTGATATAGAGCGCACTCCGGCATCGATCTTTTGCGACTCCTCGGGAGTCGGATTCATCTGCGAGGCAGCCTGCAAGTCGCTGATGGCGCGCTCGTGCTCATTGAGTTTTGAGAAGCATGTTGCTCTTTGGATCAGGGCAGCGGGAGAAGCCTGGCCCTGGTTTATGACTTGCTCCACAAGCTGTAGGGCCTGCTGGTAGTCGCCCTGAGAAATCAGTCTTTCAACATCGTCATATGTAGACATCACCGATGGGATTATCGAGCAAATAGGGACGAATTCCAGGCTTGCTTGGACACTTCGAGCCTTGAACCTACTTTGGGCGCAGTTGCGTATATACAGCCTAATTCTTACAGATGCCGTATTCGGAAGTCAAACGGTTTCTTCGCTTTTTCATTGGGTCCCGCGCGCTAAACACAACGAAGGGTCGAAAAACACAACTCGAAGGTTCAAGAGTGACGGCAAGAATAAGACCGAAACAATGTTCAAATCCACTGTTGGAAAGACCGTGCGGAACCTTGTTATAGGGTCTTCGGTGCTTTACGCTGGTGGTGTTGCGCTCTCGCTACAGAACAGTGCCTTCAATGAAATCTTTACCGACAATGTTCCCTTCTCCGAAGAGGCTGTGGACTTAATCGAGTCCTTCATCAGATCTACAAACAAGGACTACAATGTGGAGAATCTAAAGAGAAAGCTCGGTGCAGCAGAGCGTACATTTACAATTCCAAAATCTGGTCTCTTTTCAACCAAGATTGACAGCCTAAAGGCCAAGGAAGAGGAGACACCAGCGGCACCAGCGGCACCAGCCAAGCAAGTTACTCCATCTTTGGCTGCGGAAACGGCTGTTGTGAAGCCAATCTACACGCTTCCACTCATTAGCCTGAGCACCCAAGACATCGAATTGAAGAGAACTGTCGATGAGTTCAACCATTTTGTTGAAAAGGTGAACGCTGGCGACATCTCAGACTCTGTCAGTGTCTCGCAAATCACCGAACTCTTTGAGAGGCTGGACGCCAAGATTTCAGGTCTCAAGGATACCACTTCCAAGGTATTCCAGGAGAAGGTCCAGGAGACTGTCACTGCACAGAGAAATGCACTCTTGAGCCAGTACATCCAAGAGTTCAACTCCAAGGTGAAACAAGTGGATCAGCAGCACAAGGACCAGCTTGCAAATGAGGTTAACGCCACGAAGGCAGCTCTTGAGAACCACTACCAGAACGAGGCTAAGCTCATTGCCATCAACGCCAAGAAAGAGCTTTCCGACGTTGTTGAGAAGACTCTCAACGAGGAGCGTGACGGCAAGTATGCGAAGTTCGATCAATTGGACAAGTCATTGAGCGACTTGCAGAAGCTCATCCTACAGATGGATAGCCACATCGGAAATGCCGAGCAGAAGGTGAAGCTCCAGTTCCAGCTGAACAAGTTGAGATCCAAACTTTTCGCCGAGAAGACGCAGAATGTGTCCGAGGAGATCTTGCAACTCAAGCAGATAGCGACTAGTGCTAAAAATGATCTCATTCTGAGTGCCGTCGATGCCATTGACTCTAGTGTTATTTCTCAGGGTGTCCTGACCCCAGCACAGCTGATAACGAGATTCAACCTGCTGGCCCCAGAGCTTAGAAGCGCTGCTCTGCTCCCACCAAACGCTGGTGTTTTGGGTCATTTGGGTGCGAAGTTCTTCTCTTTGCTTCTCATTAGCAAGTCTGGCGATGTCGAGGGCAAGGACATTGAGTCCGTGATTGCCAGAGTGAACAATAATTTGGTGGAGAATAGGCTGGATGATGCTGTGGAGGAGGTTGCAAACCTCAAGGGATGGAGTAGAACGCTTGCGGATGATTGGATCGTCGAGAGTAGAAAGAGACTCGAAGTTGAGTTCCTCGTCAACGTTATTGACTTGGAGTCGAGAACTCTTTACTAACTAGGATCAGCGCAATAACTAGAGAGGAAGAGAGCGATAGAGGGACATAGAGGGGCATACTCCTCTTGTCACTCTTATACAATTTGTTATCATATTCTGAAGAAAAGGAAGGGCTTTGTATTTCTCATCTGTAGACAGCATGGTGGATTTGCTCCATACAAGAAACTAGCAAATGGAGTCAGAACATGAATCAAGAACAGCACGTAGCCTGGGTGTTGGTGCTTGGTCTCTGCAAGTTGAGGCTTTTCCCCTGGGTCTTGGACTTGAGCTGTGACTCAACGGGGAGCCTCTCCGCAATGTTCTGAAACACACCTTTGACACCATCACCGGTCTTGGCGGAAACTTCGAAGAACAAAAGACCCTCTTCGGTAGCGAATGCCTGTGCAGTTTCCTTAGAGACCTTGCGCTCGCTAGCCAAGTCAGCTTTGTTGCCGGCCAGAGCAATGACAATGTCTTGGTTGGCCTGTCTCTGGAGCTCTTTAATCCATGACTTAGCCCGCTCTAGAGAAGCCTCTTGTGTGATGTCGTAGACAACAACAGCAGCGTTGGCATTACGATAGTACATTGGAGCCAGCGACTTGTAGCGCTCTTGTCCTGCAGTGTCCCAGATCTCAAACTTGATTGTGGTGTTTTCATCCAACTGGATGGTTTGTGTCAAGAATGCAGCTCCTATAGTGGACTCCCTGAAGTCATCAAAGGAGTCTTTGACGAATCGGTGCACTATCGATGACTTCCCCACTGCGCTCTCTCCAAGAAGAACGAGCTTGAACTGTGCGAAACGGGGCTCTTGATGTGTTGGGGCGGACATATCGCTGAGAATATCGGTAGCTGTGCTGGAGGATGAGGTTGGTGTCTTATGTATGGCCACGAGCGTTCACTTCTGCCCGAAATTATAGACTGTGAGTGAGACCGTCAACTGCTGCTGTTCCAGGCTGTATACCTTCCCTCCTTTCTAGCAGGAGATTAACCCGCTATCCCATATCACAGCCAGGCGAAAAACCCAAGAAATGTAGGAAAATATCAAGAAACCACCGAGAACGGCAAATGTCGATATCCGGCCCCTCTGGCTGTCGTCTTTCGAAATCCACAGCCCGGGCGATTCGCTGGGGGAGCGAATCTTCGACAGCGCGTCCTTAAGCGCCAGCGGCTCGGAATTTCTTCCTATTCTACAATCACCACCCACAGCACCCACATAACATCAGCCAGCGCTAACGCTTTGATCCAGCGGTCACACTGTCCCTACATCGTCTGCAGTCGTCTCTCCTTGCAATCCATCCTCCCCGAGTTAGCGCTTCTTCACCGCATCTCTACTCGTCTTTGTATTCCGTACGCTAGTCCCCTGTGATCTCGCTGCTGTCACCAACCTCCGTCTACTGCCTGTGCTAAACCCAACTCCATCATGTCCGCCACCGATAACGAGTCCATCGTCGATGAGAGCATTACTACAACTGTTGATTCTACTGAAGAATTGCAGTTGGGCGAAGCTGTCGCTTCTCCACCCTCTATCACCGACGACCAAGCGTTCCCGGCTTTGGGATCCGCTTCTAGCGCACCATCGTCCGCTGTCTCCTGGGGTCCATCTATGAAAACCGCTGTTTCCACGACTGCATCGTCTGCGTCGTCTGCCGTCTCTCTTCCAGGGGCTGCTCGCTCAAAGAACGTCCAGGAAGCGTTCAACATCTCCAGTGCCGTCTCTATCCAATTGGCAAAATCTGAGTTTGTCAAAATTGTGAATGATTTGAAAAAGAAGTACTCCATCTCCATGGAGTCTACTCTGTCCTCGAAGACAAACGACAGATCATTCATCGTCACCGGGGCGCTCGCCAATGTCAAGGCTGCAAAGAGAGAGCTCGTCCGCCGGTTGACCAAGCCTGTCACCATCACTTTTCAAGTCCCTGCTGCTACCAGATCTGCCATTATCGGTTCTGCTGGTAAAAACCTGAAGCCGATTATCGACGCTACCGCCACCAAGATTGAGATCGAGAGAAGGCAGACCCCATCTCCAGATGCAGATGGAGACGAAGAGGAACTCATCAACGTTACTATTGAAGGTGATGGTGATGGCGTTCAGGATGCGAAGAGAAGAATTCTTGAAATTGTTAGGGAAGAGACCAAAATCCTCACCGTCAAAGTCACCGTCCCTCCAAGACTAAAACCTTTCATTAAACCATTTGACACCACCGATGACAATCTCACCATTACTGGTCCAAACAAAAACGGTCTTGTCATTATTTCTGGTCTAAGAGATGCGGTGTTGAGTAAGAAGGCCGAACTTTCCGAGCAGCTCGACTACTTGCACACGAACATCAAAATCGATGTGAAGACCATCCCAAAACGATTCCACAAACTCATCAACGCTGAAGAGTTGTTTGTCCAGCATGACGTTGTTGTCGAGATTCCGTCAGATGATACGGATGAACAAGTCAAATTCATAGGTCTTCCAAAGAACTTGGCTGCAGCGATTCAATCTGCCAGAAATACTAGCTCACAGTTCACCATTGAATCTTTAGTCATTTCAAAGGCGCACGGAGCCAATGTGACCCATGCTAGATATTTGGCTTCGTTCTTGACCCACTCAGGTCTATTGAACGGTATTGGTTCTGACAATAACACCAAGGTTTCAGCTCCAACGTATAAGCAGTTGTCATCAACTACCCTCGATGGCGTTGCTATTGAAACCACTGCACCAATCACTGACAGTGATGGTCTGCGTGCATCTAAGAAGGCCGTCATTGACCTAGTCAACCGCTTTGGTCCATCTCGTTTCCTTATTGTCTCAGACATATCCTCCTTCTTTGCAACAAGAATTGTCAATGCAACGCTTGCTGCTGCTAAAGAGCAGAATGTGCACGTCGTCCCACTATCAGAGCTTTCCGGATCTCTGACTGACGATATCGTTCTTGTTGCACTAGATGGAAAGGACGACCAGTTTGCCCCTACTCAAGAGGAGATTGATGGCAGATTGAAAGCTACTTCTGTTGCCCTTGATGGGCTGAGAGCCGCGCAAGCAGATCTCACTGAAGTTGTTCTAGACGTTCCATCCGACAAACAGCAGTTCATTGAAGGCCCTAACCGCACTACTATCAAAAGATTGGTCTCATCCGTGGGCCAGGTTATTCTCAAACTTCACAGTGTCGGAAACCAGGATTCACCAGACTCGGTATTCCTTCGCGGTTCCAAAGCCGATGTTGCCAAGCTTCAGCAAGACATTGAAACTTTGCTGAAGGACTCCGCTGACCAAAAAGATATCTACAGCTTTGTGGTGGAGACCAACTTCCCAACCTCAGTACTCTCCAGACTCATCGGAAAGTCTGGCTCCTACTTGAAGGAGATCAGTGATAAATACGCCGTCCAGATCGACATCAGTAAGGACACTTCCGCTGAGAAGACTGATGTGAAGATCATAGGATACAAGTTCAATGCACAGGAGGCGGAACAATTCATTTCTCTCGCTGCAAAGAGATGGGCAGACGAAACAACAAAGGTCTTGATCGTTCCTAAACAATATCGTGCTTCTATGATTGGCTCCAACGGCCAAAATGTCAAGAAGCTCCAGACCAAGTATAACGTTGCCATCAACTTCAACCGAGAAAGCGATGATGTTTTGATCAAGGGACCATCTCGTGGAGTTGTGAAGGCCACCGAGGAGCTGCAAGATCTTTTGGACTTTGAAATTGCCAATGGATACGTGAAGGTCATTGAAGTTCCAGATGCGGCTATTGCTCGTGTTATTGGTCGTTCCGGTGAAACTGTCAACCGTATCGCTGTTGATTCTGGCATTGACATTAAGGTTGGTGACAATGACGGTGAATCTCACAAGCGTAATATAACACTTACTGGTTCCAGAAAGGGACTCACGGAGGCCGAGAAGAAGATCTTGGCAATCGTCAAGGAAATTGAGGACACCGTCACTGTCGAATTGGAAGTTGACCCAAAGTACTTCAAGGATATCTTGGGTACAAAGGGTGCTATTAAGGAACAGATCCTGAGCGACGCATTGGCTGGTCAGGAAGGTTCTGCTAGACTGCTCCTTCATGTTCCGGATGCTGGATCAGACTCAAACGTGCTGTCGTCCACTGGCCCTAAGAATGTCGTTGACCGTATTATTGCACGTGTGAAGCAGATTGTCGCCGAGAAGGAGAGCAGCGTCACTGAAACGCTGGTGGTTTCCAAGGAGAAGCACAGACTGTTGATCGGTCCTGGTGGCTCTACTCGCCGCTCCCTGGAGGAAGAGTTCAAAGTTAACCTAAACGTGCCGAGCTCGGGAAACAAGTCAGACACTGTTACAATCTCCGGCCAGCCAGCTAGCGTTGAGAATGCCAAGGCCAAGGTTATTGAACTCACCGCAGACACATGGAAGGCTGTTGTGGATGTGCCGCTGTATGTTCATGCCGCTGTCTTCCAGAGAGGCTTGTTCTCCAGAGAACTTAGACTCAATCACAACGTTGAGGTTTCCTTTGGGGATTCTCACAAAAAGGCTCAGAATCTTGCGAATAAGACTCCGGCCCTGCCAGCCGATGTGCGTGGAACCGAAGAGGAGAGTTTCAAGTTTACAATTACCACCGTGAAATTGAACAAAGACTCCACTGAGACTATCCCATGGAGACTTTCTGGTGAGGACGAAGATGTCACAAGGGCCAGACAGGATGTCTTGAACGCTGTGAAGAAGCACTCTGAGGACGATACTATAGGGTTCCTATGGGTCAAGGAACCAAATGTGGTCTTCCCAAAGATTGTCGGAACTCAGGGTTCCCGATTGAACAACATCAGACGGAAGTCTGGTGCCGAGATCACTGTACCAAAGAGCTCTGACAAGGTGAAGGATGTGGTCTTCCTTCAGGGCCAGAAGGCTGCTGTTGAGAAGGCTCAGAAGCTGTTGAGCGCAGAGGTGAAGGGCAAGTAGAGGGCCTGAAGCATTCTCGCAATGGCTCATTAGCATTAGCATCTGGCCTTACAAAGGTCTCCGAATAAAAGTTTGTTCTCATAGTATAGGTAGTTTACGTGTGTGTGGGGGCTGTGTGTCATGTTGATGGGCTGATGGGTTGTTGGGTCGAAACTCTCCGAAAGCGGAAGTTAACCCATTTCAGAACCCGACCGTGATATCAATTCCCGCAGTTTCTCTGGACTTGAAGCAACCAACCGGAACCAATCGGAACGCTGTCGTTTGTAATGAGTTCACAGGAGACTACGCCGAGCCTGGTGGGAGCCAGTGTGAGATCTGTGGAGCCTGCCGGTGACTACGACGCCGAGTCCGTCAGATCCCCGTCCAGATCAAACAATCTTGTCCAGCATGACGACGAGAGGGAGAACGAGAAGAACTACACGAGTGTCAATGAGCTCCACGACGAGGGGGCACTGATCAATGACGAACATGAGTACGATGATCTTCTGGATGAACGCGGAAACGTGAGGGAGGGTGTTTCAGGTTCCACTCTCATCATTAGTGGCGTGGCGAACGACGACATCGTCGAAGAGAAGAAGCAGCAAATTCTTGCAGTGGCTGCTGGACCGCCTGTCGATATCGACGACTCATACAAGGACTTTGTGGTAGTGGATATCAAGAAACATGATCGCGCTGACTTGTCGGCAGCTACCTCGTCCTCTAACCCACAGTCTGGTGGCGGTGCTCCCTCCATCTACGAGCTCAAGAACCATGACTCAGAGATGTCTTTGGAGGACCTAATTGACTCTCAAATTGCCTCCATGTCAGCTGTGAGCAGCAATCTCCAGAAGAAGATTGTCCAGAAAGCGGGTCGGTCGACGTCTAGACCAAGAGTGAAGTCCAGTCTCAGCCAGAACATAATCCCGCACTCTGTTATCGAGAACGATGCGCTGCAGCAAGTGCCTGCTGGAGCCCGGGAGGGCATGGACTCTCCGCTGATTCAGTCGAGATCGCAGTCCCGGGCCCCACGTACCGAGCAGCACTCTTCGCCACAGAAGCCACACCTTGCCCGCGGTGACTCCTACAATGGAGTCAACCAGTACGAATCAAGAACTGGTAGAGTTCCTGATCGCTTTGACCCTCTCAAAAGTCTGAGCTCGAGCTCTAGAGACTATCTGCGTTCGGTATCCCGCTCCAGATCAAGAGTGGCAGAAGACGTTCCAGTCTCTAATGAGGAGCTTGTGGACGAGGGTGTCTTAATCAGCGATGAGCTGGAACATGCACCGGAGTTGCTGGATCGCATTGATGTCGTGCAGGAGGAGGATGAAGCCGATGAAACAGACTTGAGAAACGGCCCAGGTCACACCTCTGCTTTTGCCACTTTGAGCAGAAATTCACAAGTGCAGCATGATGAATCTGAGGGGGAAGAAGGCCCGAAATATAGGCCATTGGAGGAAACCTATAAAACACTGCAGTCTCGAGAGAGAACACTCATTGGTGGCGATTCCCAAACTGCAGCTCCAATAGGTGATGTTGAGGAGGAGGAAGAAGGCATCGAGCAAATAGCGGAGGCTGAGCAGGTTGAAGTTTCCGTCAAACATGTACAGCTGCTGGAAGAGACTACTGAGGTTGATTATGCGGAGGACCTTGCAAACGTTGCGGATACCGAAGGCAAAGCTGATTCCGAGCTCAAAGATAGAGTTGAAACCATGCTCGCGAGCGACAAGGAAGCCGCCTCTGATGGTGCCACAGCCGACGCCGCCGATTCAAATGAATTGCAAATCGGCACATCCGATGCTGCTGCTGAAGATGAGCAGCCTTTAGCATCTGACGATGGTATTTCTGCAGATACAATAGAGTCGCCGGCAGCCTCGGGAGATTCTTCCAACGACACTGTTGATGCTGTCAGCACAGTTTCTACAGCTGACGACGTGTCTGCCATTGGGGCTGATGACTCCATCGAGAAGTTCACTGGCGAGCTTGTTTCGACTTCTCCTGAGTCCTTAACGGATACTGCTTCTGCGGCTGAAGCTTTGAAGGATGTGTCGTCATCTGATGACACAACAGAGGCGAAGAGCACCACTGCAGGTATTCATGGTCTTTCAATCACTGATGAGACCGAACGCTTGATCAATGAGCTCGAGAGCGAGATTGGAAGTGGTGGGGCCGAGGATCAGGAAACGGAACCCCCTGCTGCAGCTGAAGTGGTCGAGAGGGAATCAGTTGAACTTACGGAGAAGTGTGTTGATGATGAGCCAGCGGTAGATGAAACCGAACCTGTTTTGCAGCAGTCCATTTCTGAACCACATGAAGGGACGACCCGTGAGGTCTCCGAGTCGATAGCAAGGTCTTTGGGTGTGGAACCTGTGCTGGCCAAGGATGAAACCACGGAAATTGCTAAGGAAGAGATACAACCATCAAGTGACGATTTTGCTAACCTTCATGAACCCACCAAGGATGAAATCATTGAGCTTTTGAAGGATGAGCCCGTATACATCTACACCTCACTTGCTGGTGGTGGCTTCCACATGCCGCAGAGAACCAACAAGCTCAGCACCATCCTGACTGCTAACCGTGTTCCATACACATACAGAGACCTTGGCACGGATGACGAAGCTCGCAGTGTCTGGAGACGTTACGCGAAGGGCCGTATGCTGCCTGGTATCGTGAGGGGCAAAGACGACATTATTGGTAACTGGGAGGAGATCGAGGAGGCAAATGAATGCTACAAGGTAAGGGAGCTCATCTATGAGACACTGTGATCCTATATATGAGACTCTCTGGTCAGATGTTGAATTTATGATTACTTGGCGATAGAGTGGTAGGGCTGCTAAACCCCCAATTAGGAAATATTCGCTTCTCGGCAGGTGATGTTTGCTGATAAGAGGAAAAAAGGTAGCGCGCACTTTATAAACATTAAAAGCTGTCTCGAAACCTCTCATTAAAAGCGTCTGCAAAATGCTGGTTGCTCGGAACATTGAGTCATTGCTACAACAGGCTGCTCGCCCGTCACACACCACAGATTCAAAGACCGTTGCGGTGACAATAACGCAGCCCTCGGGCAGTTCGCTGTGCACGGTGACGAGTGCTGATTTCTCCATCACGAAAATTAGCATGTATGCGCTTTTGGCGACTCGGGAGGGGATCACTGATCGAATTAAGACATATGCTGTCGATGGAGCGGAGAAAGTGTACGCATCTTTGGTTCCTGGGTCTGAATATGGTGTTGTCATTGTCACGGAGAAGGATTTCCCAGAGGGGTTGGTCAACATAAGGATGCGTAATCTGACAGAGGAGTTGAAAGAGCTGTCAAAGTTCGACGATGAGATGTATTAGCCAGGGACTAGAGAACTACGTGTTTAATATAGCAACAGCATAGGATGAAACTGCACGTAACCAAAACTTCCAAGCTCACCAGGAAAAAAAGAAACACAAACAAACAACAGAATTAAAGCAAAACGGAGACATAAACGTGGGTATGCAGTGTGAAAGGTTTGTGTGTGTGTGTGCATGCGTGCGTAAATGTGTGCCAGTATTATAGGTTCATTGGACCGATGTAGGAGGTATTTTGGACTGTGTGTCATGCATGGATGGTCATGGCAGCAATGTATGTGTAACATCGTCACTTTTCCTCGCGCTCAAGCTCAGCCTCCAGGTCCTCATCCTCCTCGAGGTCGTCAACGTCGTCCATGATACTGTCATCATCGTAGCTCTCCTCTTCCTCCTCGTCCTCCTCAGAGTCGTACCAGAAGTTCTCATCAACCACCTCCTCCTCGACGTGCTGCCCATTGGCGCTAACATATGCAGATTCCTCAGTGGGCATGACAAATCCCCTTGGGATGTCCTGTTTGGATCTCTCAACTTCCAGCTGCACTTTCTTCCTGTACTCGTCTGGTCTGGAGCGCAAGTCAACGGCGGCATCAACGTTAGCCGGCGAAAGCGGATTGGGGTCCTCTAAAAGCGACACGATGGATATCAACACCGTCTCGACGCTCTGTGCCGGGGACCAGGTCTCAGCGTCCGGCTCATCCGAGGTGGGGTCACCTGAGCGGTGGAGGATGGATATGCAGAGACGGCCGTCCCTGTACACGTTTGGGTGGTAGATGGCCGGGGTGAACCTGAACGATGGGGGTGCGAAGGGGAACTCCGAGGGGAACTTCATCTGTGCCCTGAAGTAGCCGCCGTGGTATGCGGATTCCTTGTTGAGCACCATCACGCCAATGTTCCACACAAATATGTTGTCATCATCCAGCTCGATGTGGAAGCCTGGGATTCCCTTCTTGGGGTCGGTGAGTTCACGGAACTGCCGTAACAAGAGCGAGGCTGCGCTGGAAGCCATGTATCGGTTCTGTTGCTGATAGGGGGGTGGGGGGCGGTTATGCTGGGGTCTGTGAAAGCGCAAAGATGTTGGGGTTTTTTTTTTTTTTTGCTCTCGATGTCACAGTCCGTGTGAGAACTGCTCCTGTTTGATATGTGTTTTTGCTGCTGTTTCTGAGACGGGGATGGGCGGGCTGTAGCACAGACTGGCGGGTGTGCTGTTCGGCTCTTCCTGATCTTTTGCGGTATCAGCGTGCGAAGAGGAAATCCCAAATTGAAAATCCACAGGGGGCGAGCGAGCGAAAACAGAAATTAAAAACAAAAGACCACGGGCTCACAACGACAGATGTGCGGGTGTTGTGCGCGGGCATCGAGGGGACGGGCCGCAATTCGACAAAAGCTGGCATCACCGGTGGGAGGGAGCACCAGTGCGTGTGCAAGGGTGGCGACAGGCGACAGACGATTGGCAAATGGCACAGAACTATTCGATGCTCCACGTCTACGGTGGTGGTGAGTCCTATTAACCCCCCCTATCCGGCATTCAGTGCCATTCTCCCAAGTGACGAGTACTAACGTGTTGTTCTCCAGACGAGGTTGCAGCGGTGGTGCTGGATCCAGGCTCCCATACGACGAGGGCAGGCTATGCGGGCGAGGATACGCCACGGGTGATCACACCGTCCTATGTTGGTATCAATGCAGACCGCAATGGTGATGCCATGGATGTGGACTCGAAGACCCGCGTCAAGAAGAAGAGGTCGTACACTTACTACACAGAATCCACGCTAAACTTCCCCAAGAGTGGAGCTGAGGTGCTCCCTATCTTGAAAGATGCCGTCATCCAGGACTGGGATTCAGCGGTGGAGCAATGGCAGTACATCTTTGACGAGCTCCGTGTCAACTACAAGGAACAACCTCTGCTGCTGACAGAACCTGTGTGGAACCCCGTGGAGAACCGCAAAAAATCGTTGGAGGTTGCATTGGAGCAATTCGAATTCCCAGCCTTTTACCTCGCCTCATCACCAACGTGCGTCGCGTTTGCTCAAGGTCGCCCATCTGCACTAGTTGTTGACATTGGCCATGACCTTGTGAGCGTGACCCCTGTCGTCGATGGCATGTGCCTGGCGAAGACTACCCTGAAGACGCACTTCGCTGGTCGTTTCATTAGTGCGCAGCTGAAAGCCCGCATCGATGCAGAGATTGTGCCACAGTATAAAGTGAAGTCAAAGATATTCTCCGCCCCTGATCAACAACCAATCTGGACGCCAAAGTCCTTTGAGAACATCACCAAGTCGTACGATGACTTCCAGCTGGAGCAGACACTACATTCGATCAAGGAACAGCTGGTGGCCATCCCACGTGAATCATTGGTGACTGGTCTAGCCACAGAAGAATCAGCGGTGAAGTACCCGGCACATACGTATGAGCTTCCTAATGGCCATGCCATATCCTTGTCTGCAAAGAGATTCGAAGTTGGCGATGCCCTTTTCGATCCGGAGCAGTACGAAATTCCTGAGTTCCCAGCAGAGTCTGGTGAGCCAGAGATCACCTCGAAGAATGACTACGTCCCAATAAAGCGCTCGCTGAAAAAGAGTGCCGATGAGGACGATGACAAGAGCGGTCAGAAGGTTTCACACAGAGGATTGACCCAACTCGTTTCGTATGCGCTTACTCTTGCCGACGTCGATATCAGAGCCCAGCTGGCACACAACATCATCGTCACCGGTGCCTCTTCGCTCATCACGGGCCTCAACGAAAGATTGTTTGTGGAACTGTCCAAGCTCCACCCGGGATTGAAGATCCGTGTACACTCCAATGGATCCACCGCCGAACGGAAGTTCCAGAGCTGGATAGGTGGATCTGTCTTGAGCAGTTTGGGCACGTTCCATCAACTCTGGGTGAGTAAGAAAGAGTACGAGGAGGTTGGTCCGGATCGACTGTTAACCCAGAGGTTTAGGTAAAACACAAAATGTATGTCTACTATCAAGTGCGAAACATAATATATCATCACTTTAGGCATAGGGTACCGTTTGTCATCGCATCTTCAGTGCATAACACCATGGCCCTCTGCCTCTCTATGAGCACTTGGGATGCATTTAGAAACTTGAGTTTCGACTGCACAATCTCCTTAGGGTCTTCGATCTCAAACAGTTTACTCAACGCCTCCACTGCTGCTGTCAATCCAGCCTGTACCGTCTCAAAAAGATCTAAATATGTTCCCCTGTTGCAATAGAACGCAAAGGCATACGACCACTTTAGCACACGACGAGCCATGAGGAGCTTCTCGGCGCTCTCGACGAGAAACTGTGCCTCAATCCATGAGATTCCAGCTCCCTCTTGCACAGTCCTCACTGTAGACTCAACCAGATTGCACCGTTCAGCATCCTGTTTCGTTGACGTCTCATGCACGCTGAAATGGTTGTAGTAGTGCAAGTATCTCTGAAGCGACTTCTTGGCCACATCTTGCAGCTGTTTCACATTCTTCTCCTGCTTGAGCTTCTCCGGTGGCTGCTCGTTGTATCTGTTACACTGGTAGTATTGGTTGTTATGCTGGGCCCAGTCACCTTGACATATCCAGCAGAATTCATACGCGCATTTTCGACACGACATGTGGTTGCACCCTCCATTCTTCTCGATGGACATGTCACAGCGCGGACATGTCTTGGTGTTGGAGACGATCCACTTCACCGTCTCACTATCATCTCGACATTTGGCGATCCACTCTTTTGTAACAGAGCATGGCGACGGAATGTGAGACTCAAACCCACATGCAAAGCAGAACTGGTGGCCCTGGGAACATATCACAACGGGTACCTTGTGCTGTGCAATGACCAAGGGCAACTCCGAGATGTTCACCACCTCCACGATGGCATTGCAATCTGGGGAGGGACACCACTTGTATGTCCGCCTGCGCTCCACATACTGCTTGATGGAGTTCTGCAACAACTTTGTGCTCCCATTGGTGCCACTGATAGCATCGATATCCGAGGGGGATAGAGCCACTTCGCAAGAGGGACACTTGATCACGTTTGCCTGTTTGATCTTGTCATCCAGGTAACGGCGGTAGCAGTCGATGCAGAACTCATGGCCACACTTGAGCCCATACGACACGGGCTTCTCATCGCAGCAGATCTCGCACGTGAACAGCTCTGCGTGTGACGCCATCCCTGCCCCAGGCGCCCCGGGCGCCCCGTTGCCGTTCGCAGTGGAGAGCCCAGCCCGTAGGCTCACGCCCTCGGGATCCTCCATGTAATCTTCCAACAACCGTTCCGCATTCCACGTGTAGCTCTGTAGCAGTGTGACAACGTCGCCCTCGGACTGGCCGAGTATCTCTGAAAGCTCGCGGCACTGCCGACTCATCTCAGCGAGGATCCCCTCCGTTGTGTGCTGTTTGTACACCACTGGCGAACGATCCACGAGCGAGTCCTCCTCACAGAAAACATCCTCCTCATCCTCCTCCTCATCCGTGTAGTCTGAGAACGAGTCGTAGTCAGATTCATCCATCCCCCTTGTATCAGTATATATGGCCGAGCCCTGTGATAGCCCAAAGTAACTTGAAAGTGCACAAATTGCTTCTTTCTCGCCCCAGATTCAGCTTTATCAAACCGATAACGGGTTCACATATCTACAACTCCGATCAAACTAATGAAAAAGGGGGGCAAGTTTTACAAGTGTTAAATGTTTCTATCACAGTGACTGGAGCCTGTCACTTGCAGCTTTGATCTTCATGCTCACGCGTGTGCTCAGCTCGTAGTCATCGGCATACCCTTGAGCATATGCCAACCAGTCCCTCGATTGTTCCAGTCCTTCGACGCCATCTGACTTCCAGATGAACAGCGCCTTCTCATACATCGCCGTAGGGTAGAGCCATGGATCCTCGGTGCGTCTGATGTATTTGTGGGTGGATCCTTGGATGACGATGATGTGATTGAGCACCTCATCCAAGAGTTCCATGCCTTGATCGATCTCACCAAGGCGACGCAAGGTGATGGACTGGAGGAGTTTGCGCACAAGACTGTGGTTTTCCTCCTCTTTGAACTTTGCATGGGTTGAGGTGCTGTAGTCCAGCAAGGTTTGTCCAAATTTGAGGTCCGCCTCGTGCATACGGTTGTAACCGTTCCAGAAGTACATCAGCTCATGAGTAGGCGATGTTCCCACCGCATCAACGAGTGAAAGACCATGTTTCTTCATGTTTGAGGTATTCTCAGCATGTTTTCTCAACAGGAATTTGTCAAACGGCATGGTTTTGCCCTGTTTAGCCAATGCTGGGACTTTCACCAACAAGTCCGTAGCCTTCTTGGCGAACTCATCCTGTCTCTTTGCAGTTTCCTCGTCAACCAACCCCAGCCTACACATACGGTAGAGCTCGACGTAGCATGACCCGGCGATATACGTGTACAGGCCTGGGGACCATACGTTGAGACAGAGGAGTCTGGGTATCTCCTGCGCCGCACGTTCATATCTGTGAAGGAACATTAGGATCATTATCCGATCAAACAGCAAGAGAGCCTCCACCTGTACCATCTTCACGTCACGTTCGATGCTGTCCATCATATCCAACGCTTCTTCAAGACGGCCTCGAGAGGCCAGAATACGAGCCTCTTGCGAAAGCCAAAGTGCCGAATGTGGGAAAAGCGCTCTAGCGTAGAGAAGGGCATCATCGAGCTTCTTTCCAGGGTGCAAAAGCGTCGGTTTACCCGTACCTTGAAATGCTGCGCTTTGGGTTCTCATGATCTTCAACGAGCGCACTTTCTCCAGGCTAAGTCCCTTGTCGTTGGAGATGTTCTTTGCAAGAGAGTTTGAGTCAGGAACGTCAAAATCCGCATCAGTGAACTGGAAGGGCCCATCGTAAAACACAAGTAGCCCCAAAAGGCCAATACAGCCATGGATGTTCCTACCTTGGACTGACTTCCAAATCGTCTTGAGCCCATGTTCTCTAGAACCTTTGAAACCGGCCACGGACAGAACTTTCCCCACTGCAGGTGGAAGAAGAGACAGGACCAGTTGTAATATACCAAAGCACAAGTGTGTACCTGAGATGATGTACTCGTCAATGGTGCCCAGGCCAGAGTCAAGCACTGTGCCATCCACCTCTTGTGCCTGTTCACTGCCCAACCCCACAGCTGCTCTTAGCCGGTCCTGAGCCGGTGAGTTCCCTATATGTGAGCCATTAAGTCTCTGGGTGCGCATCTTGGCAACATCTGCAGCTATTCCGATGAGTTTGGCATCCCGGAGCATATCCTCTGACAGGGAGAAAGGGATATCACTAAAGGTACCCCCACTCACCGAGGAGTCAAAGCTAGCAGTGCTAGCGTTCATAGAGCCAGTCAATTTCTTCTTGCGCTCATATTCCTTGATTAAGTTTAGCAATTCGTCAAGCAACTGGTATGCCCGTCTCAACTTGAGCAGTGCCTTGGCACTCTCAATAATACTCTCACTCAACAGCATCACTAGGGCATGCAGTAGTGTTGCCTCAGCATTTGCCACGGCGTACTCCGTCCCCGGCGGGAAGTTTCGTGAGCTTTTCAGTTGAATCCTTTGACACTTTGCCCTGTCACGAGAGCTCAAAGTCTCGGCACAGCCAAGCACTTCACCAGCCTTGCGCATCACCTCCGGCTCAAACCCAAGTGTAGCCTCGAGGAAGTGGATCACGCCATTAGCCAGCACCTTGATTGTGGAGTCGGTGTCCCCGGAGATGAGATGCAGTCCTTCATCCGTGCGGTCATCGAGGAGGAAGTCCATTGCCTGCAGCGCCACTTCGAAGTCATGTGCCTGTTGCAGGATAATCGGGGCTGCCTTCTCGTCGGTGAGTACTGCCTCGCGCTTGAACCCCAAGGCACGAAGCATGCTGTGTGGTGGTTTACGGTAACGGTATTAGGGTTCGAACGGGTGGGCGCAGGGCAAGGTTATTTCGGGTTGATGATGCTGGCCGTGTCTGCGTTATCGCTTGACGTCGAGGCGCGTGCACAGGCGGCTCCGGGCGGCTCCGGGCGGCAGCGCAAAGGGGACGGGTCGCGAATTTGGTTAGGGGTTAGGCGGTGAGCGCAGGGCACGGCTCAGCCCAGAGAGCTCAGCCCAGAGAGCTCAGCCTAGGGGAGAAGCGGCGGGTTGGGGGAGCCTAGGAGGAGGGAAAGGAGGTGATCAAGATGCTGTTGAGGACATTGCTTGGAGGTATGGAGCCGGGTAATCGCATATCTGTGCACCAGTGTTACATTGTCAAACTATTGGAGAAAGTGCAGAAACGTTAGCATCAGCCCCTATTCTTTTTCGCCTTGAGAACGACATTGACGCCAACGAGGGACACGCTGTTCCACACCTCCTCGGACACAACTTTCGGTAGCTTTCGTCCATACAGACATTGGTCCACAAGCCACATACCAACGACAAAGCTCGTGCGATCCAGACATCCATCATAGCGTGTGTCCACCAGGTCCCAGACCTGTCGGAGGCTTTCCGCGGGGAGCCTTGAGCGTAGCCAGATCTCTCGCACAACAAGGTTGAGCATGAGATTGGCCATCAGTGGATCGAGAACCTCCTCCGAATCTGGTATCATGGATGCCTTCAGCGCAGAATTGAGCTCACCTGGTACCTCCATCTCTCGATTAACGTCACGAGGATCCACAAGGTCCATGTAGAGACCCTTGTTTGAGACCCACACACCTTCGTATCTTTTCCTCTCCTGTTCAGTGATCGTGGTTCTATCAGTATGATGCTTCCATGGCTTATCCTCGTTGAACACGTTCTTTTTCTTCTCCTTTCGAAGGGTTGTTCGTATCTGAGATGGCCTTTTCTCGGTCTCACCAAGGAACGACGCCGGGGTGTAAGTTAGAGGATTACCCATCTTCAAAATTGTCTTAGCACCTTTCCGCAGCCCACGGTGCCTCAAGTGTTTCTTACGGTATTCAACATCTGGACCCAACGGATATTGTGGAAGCGATTCCTCATCGTCCATATCCGTGGCTGTGACTGAGTAGGAGTCGTCTAATGGGTCCAAATCTGGCGGCGGCTTGCGCCTAGGCGAACTGGACCTCTTCGGGGTTTGCAATATTGACAACTGTTCAGGAGATGACTGCTGTGATGGCGAGCGTGGTGGAGGTTTCCTCAGGGCAATTGGTCTTGGCCGCGTTGTCGTCTCCTCGGTTGAGCTCTGCTTCTCTTCTGGAATTGTCGTGGGAATGTTTTCCGATGAGTACATGCGGGAGTCAACAGATCCTCTCACACGCCCAGGTAGTCTTGGAATGCCTCCTAGAGGATCTAAGTCCTCACTAGAATAATTCCCGAAATCGCCCTCGCTCCATGGCGGGCTTAGGTGGTTGAGCGATGGGAGGTAGTCATCGGATGCAGGTGCCTTCGGCTTGAAAGTGGGTGAATCCAGACTATTACTGGAGGAAATCCCACTGATAGACGGACTCGAGACATATACCCGATGCTGCGGTGGGGCAAGGTAATCGCTCGACTGCATCATTGCGTTATGTGCAGCTAACGACGATGCCGCGAGGGACATCAGCGAGTGTTGCTGTTCATTGTCATGCAGAGAAAGATGATCCATGCTGGGTTCCGTGGCACGCGAGTTCATGGGACTCCGTGAAACCGCCCTTCGTGAGGCTGAGCGTGGCAATGACGAGTCGGACTGCGGAATCTGCTGCGGCAGCGCCGTCTTAGAGCCTCTCCTCGTGGACTGTGTGCGAGGCGGCGCTAGCTGGGCGGGCTGCTGTGCTCTTGGAGTCAAGTGTGCTGTTGCTGCCTGGGCTGCGATCAAAGATGCGTTTTGAGCGGGCGGCTCGTCATGATCCTTGGCGATGGGAAGCCCTGTAGGGTTCCTGGACTGCAGGATCGGCATTACCTGTTTCCTCCGTAGCAATCCCATGACAGCACGGTCCGGTCGCAGTACGTGTGAAGCGGGTGGTTTGTATGAGGTGTGTGGGCAGGGGCAGATAGGGTTAGATATATCGGGTAAACGGTGTGGACGCGAGATGAAGTAATGGACTCGATTCTGTTTATATCTTCTCGTTTGCGGCGGAGGCTGTGCGCCAACCAGCTGGCCCGTTTAATGTCACAATTTTGCGACTCGTCGTATACTGTGAGGTTGCGAATGGCCATCCCAAAGTTTTACTCCATCGTGCGTCAGCGATGGCCCTGTGTCACTGTGCTGGGCTCACGGAGTTGCGATGCACTCTATGTGGACATGAGCTCCATGTTGCACGCATGTCTTCAAAGTTCAACGAGTGAGGCAGAGGTGATGGGCCATATCGAGAAGTACATCAAAGAGCTGCTGCATAGGACACATCCTCAGAAAAGATTGGTGTTGGCGATGGATGGGGTGCCTCCATTGGCAAAGCTCAAAGAGCAGGCCATAAGAAGGAGAGACTTGAAAAGGACGGGTCTGAATCCTCACCTTTTAACTCCTGGCACCAGTTTCATGGAGAGTTTGATAACACCATTGGAGGCGCTATGCCAAGAACTGGCAGGCCGTCACGACATCACTGTTACATTGAGCTCCTGGCACTACCCTGGAGAAGGCGAGTGCAAGATCATACGAACCATTGACCAAAACCGGGACGAGGATATCATCATCTTTAGTGCCGATGCCGATTTAATAGTCATGACGCTACCGTTGGGTAAAATCTCACTCATCAGGGAACCATTGACCTCGAGAAAGAGGCCATATCGGGCGAAAGTCTTTGAAGAACTGAAGATGTCGACATTGCGGCAAAAATTCTTATCCAAGTATAGAACGAGGCACTCTGCCCGATCGGACTTGCAGACTCTCGGATTTGCTGCAATGATTCTGGGAAATGATTTCATTCCAAGGCCATATGGACTCTCTGTGGTGAAAGATCTCGATGCCATGTGTGAGAAGTTGGCTCTCCGTTCAGTGGATGATATCGCATTAACAGAGGAGTTTATGGGGGCTATGGCTGCGGTAGAGTTTTCTACTTTCCAACGGGAACATGGAATGTCAGAAACTGAGAAGAAGAAACACGTATTGATACTGGAACTCTCACAGCTATCGCCTAAAGAGAAAAAGTCCACTATAAACTCTCATCTCAACGACATTGAGAAACAAAGATTTGAGGCTTGGAGGAAGAAGCAGTATGCTTCGTTGGGCCTGGCTACTGACTTCCGAGAAGTTACTTCTGAGTATGTTCAAGGCATAGCACTTCTACAGAGATACTATACTGGTGAAAATTGTCTATCCACTTGGACATTTGATCTCCCTTTTGTACCCATGTTCTCCGATATGGTCCCTCATTTACCAGTTATTGAGAAATCCAGCACGGGTAGTAAGGCTGATTTTAGGATGCTGCCTACGCATCAAGCAGCCCTGGTATTGCCCCCCAGATCACATCATCTGCTTCCATTGGTGTACAGAGAGGATCAGAGAGTATCGAACCTTGATATCTGCGCTCTCTCTTGCTCTGAAATCATGGAGCTTATCGAATATCTCTCCCATGAGATAGATCCTCGACTGACATTGTCTGAGAGAGCACTTAACGGCCCTCAATCAGCATACAAGAACTTAAATCATTACAAGGGCCAGGGCTGATTGGTAAATTTCAGAACACCGTGTGTAACTTTCAGAACGTAGTATTCTCCAGCCCAGTGGACGACGGGTTGGCTG
The DNA here is from genome assembly GCA_003708355.3 of Williopsis maclurae. NCBI lineage: Eukaryota > Fungi > Ascomycota > Saccharomycetes > Phaffomycetales > Wickerhamomycetaceae > Williopsis > Williopsis maclurae. The sequence continues at coordinate 116,955 of PPNZ03000024.1, forward strand.
TTCTGAACACCGCTTTAAGACAACCCCATCAAGTCTACGAATCAACCGAAGCTTGAACTACTCTAGCACATACGACTCAGTCTATTGTGCAATGGGTATCCCAAAGTTTTTCAGGCTCATCTCTGAGAGATGGCCGCTGATCTCGCAGCTGATCGAGGGCAATCAGATACCTGAGTTTGACAACCTTTATCTCGATATGAATTCGATCCTGCACACGTGCACTGCTCGTAACAAAGAGGCTGACACCTCCAAGCGTATGACTGAGGATGAGGTGTTCTCTGCCATTTTTGGATACATTGACCATCTGTTTGACACGATCAAACCCCAGAAGGTGTTCTACATGGCTATTGATGGTGTTGCTCCAAGAGCAAAAATGAACCAGCAAAGATCGAGAAGATTCAGAACCGCCCTTGAGGCCGAAGAGAAACTCAAGCAGGCCACTGACAAAGGAACTGCTCTCCCGGACGATGAACCGTTCGACTCAAACGCCATTACACCGGGCACAGAGTTCATGGCCAAACTGACCAGGTACCTAAAGTACTTTGTTCATAAGAAGGTGTCTGCAGATTCAAGGTGGCAAGACTGTGAGATTGTGCTCTCTGGTCACGAGGTCCCAGGTGAGGGTGAACATAAAATCATGGAATTTATAAGAAACAGGAAGGGGCTGCCTGGTTATAACCCTAACACGCGTCACTGTATCTACGGTTTGGACGCTGACTTGATCATGTTAGGACTATCATGCCATGAGCCACATTTTGCATTGCTCAGAGAAGAGGTTGTGTTTGGAAGACAGAACTCTAGGCCTAGCTCTGTTGAGGAGCAGACTTTCTACTTATTGCATATCAGTTTGGTAAGAGAATACCTGGAGATTGAGTTTCAGGAGCTCAAGGACCAGGTTTCCTTTTCTTATGACTTTGAAAGAGTGTTGGACGACTTCATATTGATCATGTTCGTCATTGGTAATGATTTCCTCCCAAACTTGCCAGACCTACATCTGAATAAGGGCGCCTTCCCACTGCTGTTGGAGACGTTCAAAGAGGCGTTGCGACACACTGATGGATACCTTAACGATATTGGATTAATCGATTTGACTAGACTTGGAGTTTGGTTTGACATTCTTTCCAAGTTTGAATTGGAGAATTTTGAACAGGGTGAAGTGGACCTCGATTGGTTCAACAAACAGCTTGAAGATATTTCTATTTCTGGTGAGAAAAAGAGGGAAAAGTTGGGTAAGATTTCTCTGTTAAAGCAACAAAGAAAGCTTGTGGGTTTTATCAAGCCATGGCTGATCAAGGCTTACTCCGAGAGGTTCTCAACTGTCATCACTGAGGAGGACATCCCAACTCTCAGTGTGCCCACCGAGTATGTTGAAAGTAATTTGGATTTCTTAAAATCATTCGCATATGACTTGGGGCTCATTATTACGCACTCCAAGAGCACTGGAGAATACTCTGTGAGGGTCGATATCGATGGTATTGATGTTCATGAAACCGATGAGGATTGGACTGAAAGAGTCGGCGACGTTCGTCGCATCCTTAAGAGGTATGAGGCCGCTGTCATCTTGGATTCCGAAGGAGAAGGCACGGTGGAGGAGAAGAAGGCAGTATATTCTGAAAAGTTTGATGCTTGGAAAGAGGACTACTATAAAGATAAGCTTGAGTTCTCCCTTGACGATGAGGCAAGCATGACTGCTCTGACAGAGAATTATGTGGAAGGTTTGCAGTGGGTGTTGTTCTACTACTATCGGGGGGTTCAGTCCTGGCCATGGTACTATAAGTACCACTATGCTCCAAGAATTTCTGACATTAAGAAAGGTCTCAGTGTGAACATCAACTTCAAAATGGGAAAGCCTGTCAGACCATTTGAGCAGTTGATGGCCGTCCTTCCAGCCCGCTCTCAGAACTTGGTTCCTATTCCATACAGAAAACTCATGACAGACGAACATTCTCCGATCAGAGACTTCTACCCAACAGAGGTTGAGACCGATATGAATGGTAAGACTGCTGATTGGGAGGCTGTGGTCAAACTTGCTTTCGTTGATATGGACAAGCTCAGGGAGGCTATGGCACCGATGGAGGAACAACTGACCGCGGAGGAGAAGTATAGAAACTCAGTTGGCTCTGACATTCTTTTCACGTTCAATCCGCAAATTGAGGAAACTTTTAAGTCGCCGTTGCCTCATGTATTCAGTGACTTGGAGCACAATCATTGTTACGAGACTCCATTCAAACTCACATTTGTCCCACATTCTGAGCTCGTCCGTGGTTTCTGTGAAGGAGCCGTTTCCGGTGCTGAGTCTCTTGCTGGGTTCCCAACATTAAAGTCGCTACCATTCCAGACTGAGCTTAAGAACGCTGGTGTCAAGATCTTCCAGTTTCCATCGCGCGGCGCATCTCAGATTATCACTCCTGAGGACCCGCATGGGGCTTTGGAGATTGAGCAGTATGCAAAGAGATATGTGGGAAAGATTGTTCACACTTACTACCCGTTCTTGAGAGAGTCAATTGTGACCAAAATTGTGGATGGCCACTTTGTCTATGACAAAGGTAGTCATGGTTTCAGATCCAGACCGATCGATCATGACGAATTCGGTGATTTCAAAAAGACTAGAGAGTCAATCAAAAGCGCATATGCCTTCAAGAGAGGTATCGAATTGAAAAACGTCCGCGCATTGGTGTATGTGAGTCGTGTTACTGGGTTGAAGCGAACACGCAACGGTGCATACATCAAAACCTTTGCGGATGAAGAAGAGATTTACCCATTATCCCTAGTGGTTGATGAGGTGAAGAACAGAGATGCTAGATTTGCCGAGAAGGCTCCTTTGCCAATCAATGAAGAGTTCCCACTGAAATCAAATGTTATCTTCCTCGGTGAGTATGCGTACGGTGGGCAAGCCACGGTAACTGGGTATACTTCGACTTCTCGTCTGGATGTGTCTGTCATTAAGATGTCTGTGAAATCTGAGCCGCAGTTTGGTACTATATGTGCTCAGGTTGAGACAAAGAAGATCCGTTACATGCATCAATCGCAAGTCGCCAGAACCTTGAACTTGAACCCGTTGTTCTTCTCTAGAATCACATCCTCGTACTCTGTTGAGAACAACGGACAACGAGTCGATGTTGGTTTGAACTTGAAGTTTGACTCCAGAAGACTCAAGGTTATTGGCTACACGAGAAAGGGACAGAGGGGTTGGGAATATAGCGATAAGGCGATCACCCTGATCAAAGATTTTCAGCATAAGTTCCCAAAGATCTTTGGTTCTCTTTCTAAGCTTCCTCGCGAGGCCAACATCCCAAAGACCAAGGACCTTGGTATCGCACCAGAGGAGCTGAAGCAGCTAACAACTTGGTTGAAATCCATCAAGGCTAACCTCAAGAGAAGCTCCCTAGAGTCTGATTCCTTGACCGATGAGAGTATTACTCAGATCGAAGACCAAATTGAGGTTTTTGCTGCCACTCCAGACAAGCAAGACTCCAAGAAGCTAAAGGGTGTTCCAATGCAGGCAGTCCTGAACCCAAGTGTTTCTTTCCAGACACTGAAAGCGCAGTCTTTCGAGCTTGGTGACCGAGTGGTGTATGTTCAGGACTCCGGAAAGGTGCCGATCTTTTCCAAGGGTACTGTCGTTGGATATACCAGTGCTGGTTCTGCTGTAACGCTGCAAGTGCTCTTTGATCATATTTTGCTAGGTGGTAACAAGCTCGGTGGCAAACTGAGAACAAGCCGTGGTTTGGATATTGATTCCTCTTTGGTTTTGAACGTCAGCAACAGACAGTATGTGTATCATTCGAAGGCCTCTGCCCAGAGAAAGGCTCCACAGAAGACTGCTGTCAGAGCCGAAAGTTTTGCTTATGAGAAGCCTGCCGGAAAGTCTGCTGTCAAGACGGCGGCCAAACCAGCTGCTAAAGTAAATGCCAATACTACTCCAAAGGGTGTTTCCGGCGGTGCTGGTCAGCCGCATGCACAAGTCCCAGAGGTGACCCAGCCCCAACAGCACCACAAGAAAAACGAGCTTCTGTCACTGTTGAAGGGTGAGACTAAGGATGATGTCACCGAGGGTGCGCACACAACACCAGACTTTGTGAGACAACATCAGCTGAAAACACTGCAAGCCTCGATTTTGGGCAATGTTGCTGGACCCCCAGCCATGATGGCCGCTCCACAGTTTGTTCCACAATTTCCTCCACAGGGTTATGTTCCTTTCCCAAGAGGGGTACTGCCAATGCCCCAGGGCTACTCCTCAACGGGTCAGCCAATGGGTCAAGGTGCTGTCCCGCAACAGAAAAGGGAAAATGACAAACCAAACGGGGGCAAGAAGCGTGGACCACGTTTGCAGAAGCAGCGGGGCCCAGCTAATGGAAAACCTTCAACCAGGTGAGTGTCAATTCTACTGGTGGTTGCCATTATTTTTATATTGTTATGATGTTGGATTTCCTCTTCGTTTAGTGCTTTCCTCAAAAGTCAATTATCTTGCATCGTGTAGGACAGGATCTGTTCCCGATGTACCTCGAGCTGCTTTTTGTAGTATGCCTTTTCAAATCCATTGGAGCGATCTACCCCGTCCCATCTGTGCCCCGGTGCTATGTTGAACCTGTTCTCAGGGTACGATTCTCTGTACAGTTTACGTCCGGTTCTTGAGACGAACTTATTTGACCTTTCTGGATTGAACGACAGCATTGGGTCGTCTTCAAGGTCTCTGACTCGGAGCTTGTCATTGAGTGTCTTATCATCGGAATACCGTGAAAGGCCAGCAGTTGCCGCTTTGGTGAGCCTATCTCTCTGCTCTTCCTGTTCCAACTTTTGTATCAGCCCCATGTTTGTCTCCTTCTTCTTCCTTTCACGCTCGTCCTGTTCTTCTTCCCTTCTGCGTTTACGCTCATCAAGACGGGTCCTCATATCCACTTTGGATCCGGACGCATCTCTATACACCGTCTCGGCATCTTTCCCCATGCCCTCTGCCGACGTCTGCCGTAGCATCTCGAGCTCCTTCTCCTCCTTCAAGCGCAGCTGCTCGGCAACCTGTGCACCTGTCTGCAGACCGGCCCTTGCACCAGATTCCATGACAGGGGCCTGTAGTTCCTCTCCAGTACTCACAACGCGCCATCCTTTTGTCTTTCCAGTCTGTGCTATGGGCAGGTGCTTTGGTTTTACGCTGGTTGTTACACCTGTGCTAAGAGCGCTGCTGAGCTGTTGTTCATTATTGAGTTCTGGCTGCTTCTTGGATTGAACCTTCTTTGTTTTCTTCTTACCTTGGAGGTAGTTCTTTGCAAGGTAATCAGCCAGTGACATGGAAGACAAGGCGTTGTGTTTCGTGTTGTTCCATATGTATAAACTCGCTAGAGAGTTTGAGGTGGTAACTTCGCTTCGGGCAACAAAGTTTTTCCAACTTTCGATTTCAAACGGGCGATGGCTGACTCTTCAACCTCGACAGCCCTGTAAAAGATCCAGTGAAGAAATGTCCGGTGTTGCTGACAAGCTGGAACAGCTTGAAATCGCTGAGAAGACCACTGCTGCCGCTGCTGAGTCAACCGAGGAGGTTGTGCTCGGCCCAGATGGCCAACCTCTGTCCAAGAAGGCATTGAAGAAGCTCCAAAAGGAGCAGGAGAAGGAGAAGAAGAAGCAGGAGCGTGCTGCTCAATTGGCCAAGGAGCAGGCCGAGAAGGCTGCTAGAGAGGCTAACGATCCAGCTAAGGAGAACTACGGGAAGCTTCCACTGATCCAGTCCCAGACCAGAACAGGCGTTGCGAGAAAGGCATTGAAGGACATCTCCGCAGCCAACGACGGCGAGGAAGTTGTCATCAGAGCCCGTGTACACACTTCTCGTCAGCAAGGTGCCACCATGGCATTCATCCAGCTGAGACAGCAGTCTAGCAGCATTCAGGCTTTGATCAAGGCCAACGGTGAGTCGATCTCTAAGCAGATGGTGAAGTGGACCGGGGGCATTAACCTTGAGTCCATTGTTGTTGTTCATGGTACCGTTAAGAAGGTTGGTGAGCTTGTCAAGTCTGCCACAGTTCAGGATGCCGAGATCCAGGTATCCAAGATCTATACCGTGGTGGAGACACCAGAGAAGCTGCCAATTCTCATTGAGGATGCTCAGAGATCCGATGCACAAGCTGAGGCCGCTGGCTTGCCAGTTGTCAACTTGGACACCAGATTGGATGCCCGTGTGATTGATCTCAGAACACAGACTAACCAAGCCATTTTCAAGATTCAGGCAGCGGTATCTTTGTTGTTCCGTGAGTACCTTGACAAGAAGAACTTTACAGAGATTCACACTCCGAAGCTCCTTGGTGCTGCTTCTGAGGGTGGATCCAACGTGTTTGAAGTGACCTACTTTAAGACCAAGGCATACTTGGCCCAGTCTCCACAACTTTATAAGCAGCAGCTGATCGCAGCGGACTTTGAGCGTGTGTTCGAGGTTGCGCCTGTTTTCAGAGCCGAAAACTCCAACACTCACCGTCACATGACAGAGTTTGTCGGGTTGGACCTGGAAATGGCATTTGAGGAGCACTATCACGAGGTTTTGGACACCCTGTCCGAGCTCTTCGTGTTCATTTTCAGCGAATTGAAGACACGCTACGCCAAGGAGATTGCCATCGTCAGAAATCAATACCCGGTAGAGGAGTTCAAGCTTCCTAAAGATGGTAAGATGGTGAGACTTCACTTCAAGGACGGTATTGAGCTCTTGAGAACCAAAGGTGGTCGCACCGACATTGACGACTTTGAGGACCTCTCCACCGAGGACGAGAAGCTCCTTGGAAAGCTCGTTCGTGAGGACTATGACACCGACTTCTACATCCTCGACAAGTTCCCATTGGCCATTAGACCATTCTACACGATGCCATGCCCAGAGGACCCTCGCTACTCCAACTCCTATGACTTTTTCATGCGTGGCGAGGAGATTCTTTCTGGTGCTCAGCGTATCCACGATCCTGAGCTGCTTGCTGAGCGTATGCGTGCCCATGACGTGAACCCAGAGGACCCAGGCCTCAAGGACTACGTTGATGCCTTCACCTACGGGTGTCCTCCACATGCTGGTGGTGGTATCGGTCTCGAGCGTGTCGTGATGTTCTACTTGGACCTCAAGAACATTCGTAGAGCGTCGCTGTTCCCACGTGACCCTAAGAGACTGCGCCCATGATATATAGATTGAAGTTTTGCTCCGTCGCCTGTGTCGTAGACAATATTCCCCTGCACCTGGTTAAATGCCGGCGTGATGACATGGATTTGTATCCATGAAAAACCCAAACACGCATCCCATCCTAATTGCACCCAACAGCCAAGGGAAGATGAGCGAGCAATTCAGGCCCATTGACGAGGCCACTGTCTTGCACGACTTCCATTCACCCAAGCCAAACCTTCTAGCCCTTAGTGAGGGCGACACCGTCTACGTTCTGGCGAAGGCGGATTCTGGCTGGTGGGATGGTGTGGTATTTGGGGAACAAGGGACCACCCGGGGCTGGTTTCCTTCCAACTACTGCAGAAGTCGTTCTCTGTTCAGTGGAGAACACTCAACTCCCAGTACTGGTTCCGTTCCTGTGAGCCGGGTGCATCATCAGTCCCTTCTCAGACAGTCATTCCCACGCAAGGAGTCCGGCGTCAGCAGCGTGGGCTCGGGTGACCAACAAGTTTCGCCTCTTTTCGAGCCCGAAGATGGGAAGATTCGTATGGTAACCGCAGCCGAAGCTGAGAACATCTTCAACTCGACTGGCTCTAGCACTGTTCCTATTTGGATTCCACAGCAAACATCACAAGGCGCCGTGATCTACTACAACTCGGAGCTCAACATTCACTGCAAGGATCTGCCATACATTGAGTCACCTGAAGTTGATGAGGCATCTGTTATCCGTGTTCCGACTAGGGAACAGGACCCTAGGGCGTTGTCGATCGTGAATCTTGAACGTTCTCACCTGGAGCAAGGGTCGATCAGAAACAGACAGTCTACTACGGGCACATACAATTCAAGCACCGACCGGAAAGGCAGTTCTAAGACTAGCGTCATGTCACACTCGTCTATCCAGTCGACTACCACCGTGCACCCGTGGAACTCGTCTCTCTACTGCCTCCCAGAGTTGTTCTACTACGACCCATCGGATATCACCACTTGGCCGGCTCTAAGAGATGCTTTCCTGCATTTCCTTAACCTTACTTTGGACGCCGTGGTGGAGAGGTCGCCTACGTTCCATTCATATTTCAATATTGCTTCAAGGCTGGGAACGCTGATTCATCTCGCTGCAAGACTGGCACAACACGACTTGCAGAAATCAGGATACCAGATGAGAGTTCAAAGAAGGCTTAAGAAAATTGCCACTTCCATTGCACAGGTGGGAATCAATGGAAAGCTCTATCTTGCCGAGTTGTCACAGACAAGCGACATCTCCTCTGATTCATCTAACAGTTCCAACTACCTTGAACAGGTTGAGACTGAGATTGACAATCTGAAGAAGAGTGCCATCACATGCATCAAGGTGTTTATGCAAATATCCTCCAATAACTACAACGATCACTACTTACTTCCGCAGGTATATCCCCGCTTCCTTACAGGTTTCTTCTCAGGTGGAAACTGGCGCAACCCATTCGTGGCTGAGCCAAAGGATCCGTTTGCAGGTAAAGAGGTGGTCAAATCATTACACCAGAAGCGACTGCAGAGGACATTCCTCAGCAAAGAAACATATGATGACCTTGATATGCAGAAGGGCCATCTCGTTGTCATTCTAGAAGACGTGTTGAACATGCTAGAGCAGCCCAATACTTCTGCACGAAACATTGATATCCTTTCAAGCGTTCACAAGTCGATTGCAATCTTCTCGAAAGTTATTGATACTGTTGAAGGTTTCGACTTTTCCATATTCTTGAATCCAAGAAAACAGTCCACCTCCTCTCAACTAGGTGATGTGGATCCATCCAAAATGGTATATCCTCTCCTTTCAGAGTTTTTTGAGAGTAAGCAGGAGATGCGCTATGTTTTCGTCTCTATCATTATGGACGCGCAGAGTCTCACCCTACCAGATCCATCTGTGTTCAGATCCATTAGGGAAGATCAGATGGACAGTCAGAATAAACTGGCTGTTGTTGAGCCTGAGAAGAGCGCCAAAGTTTTGGAGGCTGAACTAAACAAACTTGACGTTGACTTTGATGATGGAATCTCGGTGGATGCGGACAAGAATCTCGAAATGGATATCTTGAAGTCTTTTGAAGCACTAGATGTTTCGCTTGCTCTCATTGCCCAGTTGGTGTCTGAGAAAGAAGCGTACGTCAACTATAAAACATGCCTTCTCAATGATGACATCCCATTCGACTTTGTCACAGCTGAAAGAGATGGTTCAGTGCACACAGCGGATGAGTATGCCCTTCCTGCTTCAGCCACAGGAAGACATGACCAGAGGGATATCCCATGGTATCTCCAAGCAGAGGAGTTTGAGTTGATCTTTTCCAATAACGACAGTGTAAAGGGTGGCACCCGTGAGGCTTTGGTACAAAGACTGACGCACCATGACCTGCTTGATGCATCGTTCAACATGACATTCCTCACCACATTCCGGAGCATGATGACGACGAGCGAACTTGTGGAGATGCTTATCAAAAGATTCAATATTGAGCCACCAGCCAACCTCTCTTATGAAGAATATAGTGACTGGATTGAGAAGAAGTCGTATCCTGTTAAGCTGCGTGTGGTGAATATCATGAAGTCCTTGCTCGGCAAGTACTGGACAAGTTCATACCTCGAACCAAAACTCTTACCCATTTGGGGCACATTTATTGATGGACTTCTGGCAGAGAAATTCCCAGGAAGCGAGCAACTTTCAAGACAGTTCAAGAAAAACATTGCAGACGCCGATCTTCCGGTGGTGAAGAAGGAAAGTTTGTCGAAGAAGAGCATCTTCACGAAGACCAAACGTATCAAACTCTTGGATATTGAGCCAGCGGATCTAGCTAATCAATTGGCTATCCGGGAGTCGCGGCTATATAACCAGATAACAGAGATTGAGTGCCTGGACAAATGCTGGAATAAGAAGTACGGTCCGCTTGGTGGTTTTCAACAACTGCAAGACTTCATTTCCAACTCGAATGACCTCACAAACTTTGTTGCAACAATGATCGTATCGCAGGCCGATGCGAAGAGGAGAGTGGCTGTTGTGAAGTACTTTGTGGAAGTTGCCGAGAAATCCAGAGAACTCAACAACTATTCCTCTATGACGGCCATTATCTCTGCGCTGTACTCATCGCCGGTGCACCGCCTCAATAAGACTTGGGAACTGGTTCCAGAAGCAACGCAGAACAAGAAGAACGACTTGAATGACCTGATGAACTCATCAAGAAACTTCAATGAGTACAGAGAGCATCTGCGTTTCATCTCGCAGAAACCGTGCGTGCCCTTCCTTGGTGTGTTCCTCTCGGACCTGACGTTTGTCACAAACGGTAACCCAGATCACCTCCACGGTGATCCAAAACTCGTGAACTTTTCCAAGCGTGCAAAGACGCTGGAGATCCTTAGGGAGATGTCACGTTATCAACACGTCAAGTACAATATCAAAGTGAGCGAGGATATTCAGGATGCCCTCAACTATTTGCTGTCGAACGTACAAAGCATCGAGGAACTATACACCCGCTCTTTAGCCATGGAACCCCGTGTGAGGGTAGCAAAAAAGATCCAACATGATGGAATGATGAACGACAGGGCGAAGCATCATAAACCCTCCCCTGTACCTTTTACGGCTTCTAGTTTGTGAAAAACGCAGTTTCCGGTACAGATTCCTTATTGATTGCGGTGTGTATATCTATGGAGCTGGCTTTATAGTTTGTTTACTTTTCCTGTACTTCGATAAACCTTAGATATCCCCTCCAGTCTTTTTGGACGCAGTATGGAGTGGGAAAGATTGGGGGCGCCTATCTATACGAGGCACCAGGAGTACAGAAAGGTGAACGACTTTCTAGACATTGTGTGGAAACTTCGGAACTTCCGCACGACACAGTGACACAACACCAGAGAGATTTGGATATCAGGAAGTGCAGTCGCCGAGGACGCTCCTGAATCGAATGGACAGCCGGTTTTATTCTTGATCTAAGAGCGACTTCCTAGAACTCACTGTTCAGCCCACTCAAACCCATGACTTGACCATAAATCACTGAAGATACAAAGGAAATAAGAGAAGATGCTAATAAGTAACAGAGAGAACAATGATGAGATATGCAGAATGGATAAGGTGAGAAATGGGATCGCCTGATCAGGTGGAGTTCACGAAGACTGGAAGATTTATATAACGTGTCTAATCTAAGTATATGAGAAAAGAAATGCTTCCTCTCTTTGTCTTTTTGGCATCTTCGCGTGTCATTTGAAAGCACCCATTTACAGTAAACGGCGATCAAACAAGGGCATAGCCTAGAATTCTATCCGAAGGCCGCAAAAAAACACAAAAAAAAACACAAAATCATCACGATAAGAGACTGCCTAGCCGACGTTATGCAAGCATTAAATTATTCTGCATATCCTGTATATTATTCTTCCAGGACGCCGTCGCATTAAGAGGGCTTGATTTCGTGATTTGCCTATGACGTCCTTAGATGCTCCCTCTGATGACACAAAGAACGCGTTCGCGACCACTGAAAGGCCCGGGTAACAACAGGTGGTCAGTGGACCTCAAAGGGATGGATTCAATCTTTATATGAGCATCTCTCGGGTAGAGAGCTGTAGATAAAGCAAATATGATACGGAGCTGGTTTCAATAAATTTCTGATGTGTCCCGTGCCCTCCAACCAAATTACTCTGGGGTCAAAAGAGGATAGAGTAAAGCACTGGCCTTGGCTCGTCAGTGGCGGGGAGTAAGAAGGATGTTACCTTGTGCCCATGCAGTTAGTGCGAGCAGCGATCAGCGATGAATCATGATGCTATCAGCAACTTGACCTCGAGTACACACACTTGTAGAACACACGAACCAGCAATATGTCCTGGCTTGCAAATAAGTTGTCTCCCTCTGATATCCCAATTTTCTTGATGCAAAATCACACTCCAGAAAAAGCCCAGAGCCGACCGAAGATCCCACACCCGGCAAACAACGCCAGATCCTTCCCTGCCACCATGCTGTCGCGGATATCTCAGCTCGGGAAGAACCTGAGCGATGAGCTCGCGCGCAATATGGAGGAGCCACCCCGAGCAAGGCGGCTTGAAGAGACTGATGTGGATGTCAACAATAACGATGACGACGTGGGCGAAGCAGACGCCAACCCGGACCTCCCATCCGATGTCAAGGCCAAACTACGGAAATTCGCCAAGTACGAAGAAAAGTATCCACTGCTGCTAGATGCGTACAAGCAGCTCAAAGCAGCAGCTGAACAGGTAACCCAGTTTGAGAAAGTCCTCCAGGAGAACACACCATGCTCCTCGATCCGCGAGGGCGTGCAATTGGCTGAATATCTCAACTCATTGACGCTGAAGAACACAATGCTCAGCGATGAAATGCGCAAGATGGCCAAGCATCCACCAAATGAGGACAAGGTGAAGGCGCTTGAGGACAAGGTGCTCGAACTGGAGACGCAGCTCGAAAAGACCGCCTCTCTGACTTCTAATCGACCGGCGGATTTGGAATTGCATTCAGCGAACGAAACAGAGCTACAGAGCCAAGTTTCAACGCTGAGCACTGAAGTCAATACTCTCAAATCTACCCTCGCGGAGTCTGAGAAGGAGATAACGAAGCTGCAAAATGAGACTGTCGAGCTCTCTGCAAAGGCAAAGCAGACAGAGGAGTCACTGAACGATGCTCTGTCAGAAATTGAAACTTACAAGAAGAAATCCTCTGAAGTGGCGTCTGAACTGGAGTCAATCAAGAATGCTGATGCCTCTTCTGCAGAAGCTGCCCAAGTGTCGAAAGTTGAATTTGAGACCATTCAAAAGAAATTGCAGACTGCCGAAGATGAGCTAAAGTCTACTAAGGATCAGATCTCCACACTCAAGGCCGAAAATCTGGATAGTACTAAAAGCTTCGAAGAAGACGTGAAGAGAATTACAGACGCACACAAGAAGGAAGTAACATCTCTTCAGGTAGTCGTTGACTCAAGCGGCAAGAAAATAGATGAACTGACTCAGAAGCTCAAGTCCTTTGAGACAGAGGTCATTGATCAGGGGGCAAAGGTTGATGAACCAAACGACACATCAAGGCGGTTAGAGCCATCCACGACTGCAGGAAGTAAGAAGAACAAGAGAAAAAACAAGAAGAAGAATGTCGTCAACGAACAACCGGTCAAGGCATCCGAGCAGTTGCCATTGTCGGAACCAACGAATGGGTTCCATGAACTGGAACAACTGCAACGATCATTTAACGAGCTGCAATCTGTCAAGTCATCTGAATTGAAGGCCAAGGCGGAGGAAGTCACGTCCCTGAGGGATATGCTCAAGGATGTTGGTAATGATCTCGTTGCATCGCGCGATGAAGTCAAGTCATTGAGAGAGAAGTATCGACAGCTGGAAAAATCTCATAGAGAGGCTCAAGAATTGACACAAGACGGAGCACGACTGTCGGAGGAGCATAAAGTTGAGCTTGAGGTGTTGAGAAATCAGCATGAGAGAGCCATGACTGAGTACGAGAAGGACAAGACGGAGCAATTGAAGCTTGTAAGCGTGCTGCAAGAGGAGAAAAAGACGCACCTGGATAAGCTTGATGCGCTAACAGCAGAGCTTGGTACCTTGAAGGACAGTTTATCCACTGCTACAGAGAGAGGAACTGAGCTTGCATCATTAAAAAAGAAGGTTGAGGACAAAAATGCGGAGATACAGAATTTGACTTCGAAAGTGGCTGAACGTGAGAAGTTGTTGACCGCTGCGAGAGACGAGAGTAAGAAGCATCTCCTAGAGGTCAACTCGCTCTCCAGAGTAAAATCTACGCTGGAGAAGGATCTCAAGGCAATTCAATCAGAGAAATCGAAACTTGTTGAGCAAAACAGTAAAACAGAACATCAATTGGCTGAGCTCGCCCAACTGAAGAAGAGCGATGCAGCAATAAGGAAGGAGCTCTCTCAAGTACAGTTGACATTGAAGAACAGAGAGAAGACGATTGGTTACTTTGAAAAGCAAGTAAAAGATTACGAGACTGTCAAGGTAAATCTTTCTGAAGAAACAGCTAAATTGAAAGGCACCACGCGCGAACTGACAGTGCAACTGACCTCATTGACCGATCAACTCTCGCGGATGAGTAGGGAAAAGTCAAAGATGAACGAAAAGATTGCCAGTTTGGAACAGAAATACCAGGCTGCATTGGATGAGAGGAAGACACTTTTGGAGCAAAACAGCATTCTGCGAGACAAACTCGATGATATCCAGAGTGTTAAATCCACCTCGACTGAACAAGTGGAGTCATTGAAGAAGCAATGCGAAGAGCTCAACGTGTCTTTCAAAGAGGCACAGGCACGCTCTGAGGAACTTGAAGATGAGCTATCAGAAAACAGAGTGCTGTTGCAAGAGAGAACGCGCGAGGCCAGCACTATTAGAAGACTTCTTTTAGAAAAAGAGGAGGCTCAGGACACTAAAGTCGATGAGCTTAGCTCTAAACTGCGCACGGTGTTGGAGGCGAAGGAGCGGATGCAGAATGACAATGCCATTACAGTATCGCGGATGCAAAGAGAGCTCGAGGAAACCGTTTGGAAGAATAATGAGCTGGAGAAAGTTGCCCGCGACTGGACCACAAAGGAGAGTTCACTGACGGCAAAGATACAAGAGCTTACACAATCGCAAAGTGACCTGAAGAGGCAATCGGAGCAATCACACACGAGTTCAGATGAACTTTCCAAAGTCATCTCCAAGATGCGTGAGTCGTTGAGCAATGCAGAAAAGAAGGTTCGTGAGTATGAGAACCTTAACCATGTTCTGAAGCGACTAAACGAGGAGCTCACTGCCAAGCAGGACAGGTTGTCAAAGAACCTGAAACTCATAACCTCTCAGGTAAAGGAGCAACGCCAAAAGTCCAGCCAAGCAACGCCTGTGGGATCCCCGATGTCATCCAGATCAAACTCTATTGTTTCAGGTATTGATTCCATGGGCTCATCGCCATCTCCAGATGGTGACAAGATAGCTTACGTGCGCAACGTGCTGCTCGGGTTCCTTGAGCACCGTGAGCAACGGCAGCAGCTGCTACCTGTGATGTCTACGCTCCTACAGCTCAGCAAGGCTGATGAGAAGCGTTTCCTGTTGGCGCTGAAGTGAAAGCTGGTTTCCGGGTGTGAATTTTAGAACTGCACGAGGCGCGGGCGGGCGG